>JAOTQH010279443.1:0-19797 GCA_025631255.1 Cornus kousa
CATAAAGGCCCCAAATCCTATGTCTAATTACAATAAGACCCCAATATAAATACCTATTTACATATAACTATTTTAACAATAATTAAATAATCTTTTGCTTTCTTATCTTTTTTAATATCTTGAATTTTCTGAGCTTAGTATTTGCCACATTTAAAATGCAGTAGTTTGGATCTGAGCTAAGAAGCTTTGGATGGACACATTAATTTTTTTTTTTTAAAAATAAGACATAGATACGACGAGGAGATAGCAATGAATATGTTTTACTATATATAAAATTATATTGTTAATGACAAACATTACCTCATAACAACTAGATCTAAAATTTTATGACTAGATTAAATTTATTAACTTAAAGATTATGCAATTATATTTACCCGTGTTACATAGAGAAAGGCATAACAAGGACCTGGCATGTATATGAATGTGTGTTTGTGTATATTCATAGAATTGTACTCAGGTTTTCTTTTCTATTTGTGCAGTTAATTGATGAGAACAAATGGTATCATTTTGATGACTCCCACGTTTCACCAGTTAGCGAAGCTGAGATCAGGACATCTGCTGCCTATGTGTTGTTCTACCAAAGAGTTGAAACCTGAACCGAGTATGGAGTGGGAGAGTCATCCCAGGGGGCATGTTAATTTTTTTGAAGGCCATAGCTCATGCATCTAAATTTTGCATTTTTTATGGCTTTAGGGCCATCTTTTCCGAGGAAAATCTGATATGGTTGAAATATTTTTAGCCAAATGACATATGTTTTAGCATTATAGAACAAATGTGCTGACCTTTGGATCGAAAACAAGAATATTGTATAGGCATTTTGGACATCAATCAATTATGTAGGGTTGTGATTTATAACATGGCTCCGGATGATAAAATGTGTGACATCTCAGTAGACATGGCAACAAGATGGACATTAGTTGTTGAAAATTTCGATCTTTTGAAGGAAGAATTCTGGATACTTTTGAAGCCTTTCTTTTGTAGAGTACTATTTTCCGTTAACAATTTCTTTCTTTGGCTGAGGTTTGGGAAAATTACACTTGAGTAGAGTATTCAACGTTTATTATCTTACTTTCTCTAAGTTTTAATGCAACTCCTAGCAAACTTGGTGACCAGTATGATAAATTATACCGATCTTTATATAGAGGTCATGTGAATTTTCAGATTTAACAAATATTTACAATATAATGTAGTATATAATATAAGGATATTATTGATTTTTCACACTGATGATTTGGGACTGGCCTGTGTAACTTATCCATTTCTTTACCGTAGTACTTGTTCTGCCTACTCCCCTCTTCTTGTTTGGACTGAAAAATGAAATGGAACTGGTATTGTTGCTATTCCTGATCTTGACTTGATATGAGGTGTATTAGCGGGGTGTATTTAGTGTTCTCGGATAGTATTTGAACAATGCATTTTTACCATCTCGTGTGAAATAAATAGATAAAAAGGTAAAAATTTAGTGCTTTTGAGTTCATGCCACAATGCTCTACAACGGCGAATATTAAAAAGCATATATAAAGAGTGTCATACTTCAATCATGAAATAGTAGTACACACCATATCATTATAACGATAACTTATCCGCTACACAAAAACGAATGGGGATACAAATAAATCTAAATCAAATGATGTCTCATCCACATAGTCTTCCTTACATGATCAGTAAATTATATAAATGGTTTCCCTATTCCTATATTACCACACACAGCATCTTAAAATTAACACCATCGTTGACATAACCCCTACAAGAGAAAAGAGAGAATCAGTACCCAACAAAAAGAGAAAAAAGTGCCACTCATATTCTCAATTCTCAGTGGGAGACTACAACCCCCTCTATGATGAAGTAGAGCCCCCCATACCAACTCATTTGAACAAAAGCAGATGAAAGAAAGTGGGCCAGCTTTATTCACTGTCATCAGGTTTTAGTGTCCTGAGAATCATTTTCCATTTCCTATACGTCATACTTACTTTTACTGGTTGTTAATAGAGCTACAAAAAAAAATGATGATTCCTGATAACATAATCGCGTACAAGCAAAGAAAACGAATCTTTTACCTTTTTCTTGTCTCTGAAGCTCCTTTTCTCTCTCTCTCCTATAATTATTACTGTGTGTGACCGTCTAAACCTCATGTAGATTTGAAGCCCTTTCAATTCCAAAACTATTCAAATCTATGTAAATGCAATGTCATCAACCCCACAAGGCTCGAAAACAACGAAATGCTCGCAGACTGTAATTTTCCCTGAAATCAAGACAAACATTAAACAAAACTATTAGAACCTTTTGTAGAATTGACGGTCATTTACAAAAGCAAATCCAGTGCAAAGCAATCACAAAATTGCCAAGTAAATAGCACATGAAATATAAGCGTCTACACTTCATATTATTTATATACTTTTTCACATGTAATATTTTTTGTTTGCGTCAACATATGAAAATTCTTTTTTATATTTGATAAGAGGAGCTCGGATGCTTTGAGTTCCGTGTTTTTCACCGCACTTAATCGTGAGTTGGGAGGAATATATTTTTAATACATTTTATTTACATTTCAACACCAAATAAATAAATAAATACAAGAGAGGTGAAAAACGCTGCAGCAGTCACAATTTGGTCTAATCACCATTAAACACGTTATTGATCGATCCATCTAAAATTTTCAGCTTGATCTAGACATTAGTTGTGACTTTATTCTCCTAAGCTACTATGATTGACTCTATGATTAAAGGGACAATAAAGTAATGCCAGTGTGTGTGATTGTGACCATAATCTATTGCATAATTTGCCACTGTAGATTTTATAGCAAAGAGATGCTTTGAGGGAAAGACGTGCCACCTAACACCTAGCCTACTGTCCAGTCAATTACCACGGCTTGGAACAAAGTGCAACCCAGTGGACACCACTACCGATGACTGCTACGCGTCATAACGTCCCTCGAACTATCTCAACTACACGGCTAAAATGCGCACCGTAACCTGCGCCCGGCAGGGCGCACTTTAGACATGGAGCAGAACGGAAAAAAACTTACCGACGCAGAAGAAATAGATAAATAACCCGTCGACGAGCTCGCCGGCGTCGAATTCCCGGAACTTGCATTAGAGCTATTAGAGCTCGTGTTCCCTAGTATGTTGGTTGTGGAGAGCCCGAGCGGGTACGCCAACGTTCCGTCAGGCTTGAACAGACCGTAGTTTCTCTCCGAAGTCGGTCCAGGTTTCATGTTCTCGTTGAACAGAGCAAACACGTAGATGTTCAGATCTGAGCTCGGCCTCAACGGCGTCCCCTTCTTCTGAGAAATCAGCTTCATCAGATTGCCGTTGTACTTCTTCGCGTTCTCCGGCGTCGCTCCGACTTCGTCTTCGTCTCCCTTGGAAGGCCATCCGGTCTCCGAGATCCACACCGGAAGCTTCTTGAACCCTGACGAAGCGAGAGCAGAGTAGACGGCGTCGATCTGAGCGAATAACATGTTGTCGTAGTGAAGATTCGATACCGGATCTACAACGCCTGAATTAGGCTGAAACAGGACGAAGTCGATCGGTACTTGCTTCGGACTGGCCTTGTATGCGAAGAAGGGATAGGCATTGATGAGGAAAGGCGAGTTGGTTTTGGCGTGGAAGTTCAAGATCTGAGTGATGTACGGCATCAGATCTCGGCGGAAAGCTCCGGCCGACGGCGGATACGAAGTCTCCATCACAGCTAGTGAATGTGGAGTTGTGACGGTGACTTGCTTGTCTATCCCTAGGTTCACCAGAGCAGTGTGTACGCCCTGCATAGCCGGAAGGAGGCTACTGCTAAGAGAACTGTCGTTGAATGTCAATATTTCATTTCCGACGGTGATGCAGGTGATTTTCGTTTCCGGCAAGAATTCATTAACGTTTGTCTTCACCCAAGCTAGAGCTTGTTGTGGATCTCTCATCCTCACTAAGTCCTGGTTGCTGAGTCCAATGATGAATTCGACTCCAGTGTTGGCAAATGCACGAAGGACTCGTGGATCTGCGTCGTAGAGCTTGACTTTGCTAGCACCGATCGATCGAATAAGCGGAATGACATTTTCCGGTGACGGGAGATTGTTGGCGATCTGACCGTAATTTATTCCGATAGAAGAAACCATCGCCGGAAACAAAAATCCTAAAACCACACATTTTCAACCAAAAAAAAAAAAAAATCAGTAAAATTTCAGTGAAAAATCATTGAAGAAATACAAAATCATTAACTACTAGTACTGTTACTACCTGAGATGATGATGAGGACTAGTGAAGAGCAGTGAAGTGTGGTGGCGAAGTCCATGGTATGAATTTTGCTTGCTAGAGACGAAATGAAAGAGTGTGAGTGGAGAGACCGACGCAAACTGTCACCGTCTCACCACCGGGGTTTTGGGTCCGTTACTTCAGAAGGAGGAATGGGTGTGGATGTGCCATTCTTATTTCACTTTTTTTTGAGGGTTTTCTCTCTTTTCGGAAAAAAGTATGACTACGTGACAAAAGTAACTAATTGTAATACTACTATCGGTGACACGTGGCATTTTCACTAATATATATATTAGTCATGCTATTACAGCCGAGATGCTGTCTTGCTTGAATGCAATGAAGGGGAACTGAATGCCAAATATTTTTACGCTGGCCATGTCGGTCGAATTGGGCCGATACGGCCAAAGCGGTGAGAGCCTGAGGGGTGAGACCCACATACATCAGGAGCCGCCAGATATTTTGTGGAAACACATTATACTCAATACAATTAAGTTACCTTTAATATGGCAATTTGAATGTTACATTCGTGCCATTTAAAATAAATGACATGGACAACACTAATTATTGAATCCTGGAATGTTAAAAATTTTAAATATTAAAAAATAATAATAACAATAATTAATTACTAGTATCACTTAAAAACTTTAAACACTTTGAACCTTTAAAATTTTCACTTTTATCCAACAATATTATGGTCCATTATTCTATGTTTAGATGTCCCAAATTAATTGTATCATTTGAAGACTTAAAGCAAAATAAATGTTATTTTTTTATTATTACCTTTCTAAGTTTTCAAAAGTTCAAAACTTTACAACATTCTATTTTTAGATGTCCCAAATTAATTGTATCTTTGAAGACTTAAATCAAAATAAATGTTATTTTTTTATTATTACATTTCTAAGTTTTCAAAAGTCCAAAACTTTACAACTTAAAAGGCAAGTTGGTAATTGTGAAAGAGAACAATGTATTCATTGCATGCCTCCTTAATTACTATTGTAGCTTTTAAGAGCATCTCCAACGGAACTTTGTGTATATATTGTTTTTTGTATAAATTTGATATGTCATAATAGATTTATACAACAAAAAAAAAAATTGGATTATTTATTTTTAGTTCCCGTGGTTATTTTATACCTTTTGTGTAAAAATATATCCCTCAATAACAACTAACCATTGTCATGTCTGGATCTCAAATAATTTTTATAAACCTTCTTAATATAGCGTTGATTCGTTAATGGAATGACAAAGAGGGAGGAAAAATGTAATGTCTTGATATGGGACTTCCTCTAAGTTAAAACTCATCTAAGTTATCATAAGTTGAATTTTTTACATAATGATATGTGTCATTTAAAATATAACTACGACTTATATTAAACCACATTAGCTAATTTAATAAAAATTTAAAAATTACACCGTTTTAATATAAAAAGCTTTACGAAGACGTAAATATCTCTCCTATAAGATCTCTCATCTTTTCTCCAAAAAAAGATTGCTCCCTTACTCTCTTTTTGAAATAATAGTATTGGCTTCGGCATTCTTCATTATTTAAAAATACTAAATCTTTGGTTGCTAATAACTAGATGCATTTTTATGCACATTCAGATTTAGATTTAAACTAAAGTATAAATGGTTAAGGTATTTTAAAAAATTTCTATCTTAAAACGGTGCACTTTTCTAAATTTTATTAAATTAGCTAATATTGGTTAATATAGGTCGTAGATATATTTTAAATGACACATGTTATTATGTAAAAAATTCAAGTTATGATAACTTAGAGGAGTATATTTTACACAAAAGAGTGTTTTAACAAACTGTTTTTTTATTTTTTTATTTTTTGTAAATTTGATGTGTCATGTTAGATTTATACAAAAAATTTGGATTATTTATTTTTAGTTCCAACGGTAGTTTTACAACTTTTGTGTAAAAATATATCCCCTTATAACAACCAAACACGTGTCATGCCATGACACACATAACTTTTACAAACCTACTTAATATAGGGTTGATTCTTTAATGGAATAAGAAAGAAGAAGGAAAAAGGAAATATGTTGATGTGGCTGTGTAAAAAGATTTTGTAAAATATACAATAATTTTACATATTGGTGACGTAGCGATGTATTTTAACAGATTGCTGGAGATAAAATAAAAATAAAAAATACACACCATACGTGACCGTATATATTTTACACAAAATAATATTTAACAAACTGATGGAGATGTTCTAATACTCTTTTTGATTTTAAATCTCACCTAATGAATGATCCAATGGCTCAGAGGTCCGGAGATACTGTACCTCCAGGGTATTGTAGACTTTCTCCCCTCTTTGTGAGAAGTTCTATAATATATATCTCATACCAAGGTCTCCCAATTGTTGGATCATCCATAAGGTGGGCCACAATACCACATCCAACGGTTGAAAAATTTCGAAACGGGTAACATGGGGTATTATAATTTTATTTCCTATTTAACAATCTAATTTTAAATATTTTTTATTGTATTAATAATGAATGAATTACCATTGAACGGGTCCACAATGATGTTATTATGTTTTGAGGTGTCATACTTACATCGATTTGTTACAGTGAATTATTTAACCGAATATTTCTGAATGGTTATTTATGCACAATACAAATAAGTGGAATGCCCCATTCCCTTATTAATTGCATAGATGATCAATTTTAAAAAAGTAGGTCTGGCAATTCATTGCAACAAATTGGTATAAGTATTATTTTCCTTATGTTTTACATTTAATTAAGGATCGTGATACTCAAGCAAAAACGTCTCACCAATTTTCTAAGCAGAATCCATGTGGCGATCTTGGTAAAAAATTAATCTTATTTGGCTTCAGTACGTTGACATCATCATACGTGCTACTCTCTGATCACAACCCCGTAAATATCAGCATCGTCCAATAACTCACGCACGTGTTGTAATAACCCTCACCCTAGCTAGACACAATATTATCAGTTTTTGGCTTCCCTGGACCAAAGACTTCTTAGGGGGTCACCCATACTGGTACTACTCCAGGTTAAGCACGCTTAACTCTGAAGTTCTGGTGGGTTCATAGCTATCACATTTTCAAAATACGTTGTGTCATGAAGAGTGTTGAATCTACATATAACACTTTTCAATCCACACCCAGGTGATGTGGGATTGTGCACTTGTAACTCACCCAGTGTGGTAGCCTAATGGTGCCACTTGTACATGTTCATACCCACTAGCCCAAAAGGATGCCATAATCACCCCCCAAGGTTGCAACAATCACCCCCCTTTAGGACCTAACCTCCTGGTTGACCACACTTCCAGCTTGGTTAGGCTCTGATACTATTTGTAACAACCTTCACCCTAGCCAAACATAATATTATCAGCTTTTGGCTCCCCAGACCAGAGACTTCCTAAGGGGTCACCCATCCTAGTACTACTCCAGGTTAAACATACTTAACTCTGGAGTTCTAGTGGGTTCACGGCCATCGTGACTTTAAAACGTGTTGTGTCATAAAAGGGTATTGAATCTACATATAACACTTGATCAATCCACACTCCAAGTGATGTGGGATTATGCACTTGTAGCTCGCCCAGTGTGATAGCCTACTTATGCCACTTGCACACGCTCACACACATCAGCTCACAATGTTGCCACAATCACCCCCAAAGTTACCACAAGTATCGTCCTCAACATCGTCATCGACTAACTCTCTTCATCATCGCTCATTCGGCTTAAATACTGTCACGACCCGAACCCGGACGCCCAGAACGTTACGCGGGTCTTTGCTCGAACTCGAGGTCACCTACGTCAAACTTGACATTTCTAAAGTTAAAACACCATTACTACATTCGGATTTCACCCTTAGGAAGTCTCAAAACCTCTTCCATCGTTGGGCCAAATAAATACCGGAAGAAATGATGAGGAATGGCCCTACTGCTTCATTTCGGTCGACCGAAGTGGAGCTTCGATCGGCCGAAATGAGCTCCCTATTTTGGTCGACCAAACTGCTGTTTCGGTCATCCTAAATCGAAGATCTCGAGAGTACGCTGGAGGATCGGTCGACCGAAGTACCATTTCGGTCGACCAAAATGGCTTCTTCGCGCCCTGATTCTGAAACTGGGTGTTGCACTTTGGGGATGAAGGGGATACTGAAGTGGGAACTTTAGAGTGATCCGAACTTGAACTAAATCATCAAAATAAGTCATTCAACGATTATGGACTAGAGTACCAACGCATAATCATATTACAATATCCCTTGATTCAACTACATAAAGTTATACACATATACTTTACATCTTGGACGAATTTACATCAAAACGAAGTTATGGCTCATAGTCAAATTTACAAAGTCATGCTAAACACTATTATTATACATTGAAAAGCTTCATTACATAAATAAGGGCCCAAGTACACAAAAGGTTGCTAAAGCACACATCCAAATCCTTTACTCATGCTTATGGAGGGATGTCCTCCATCACTCCTTTTTCGAAACCTGAAAAATATTAAATTTTATGGGGTGAGCAATTTGCTCAGTAGGTGGCACCTAAGACACACCTCTTGTGTCCCTGTGAACCCGAACAAAGAATAGGACAATAGAAATCGGGGTCATACTAAGTCGGGAAAGTACAACATCATGTCCAAGCTCAACATTAACAAATGTAGTGCAATGAAATGCGATGCGTGCCGATGTCGCTCCCCATTTTCAACACCATTCATTTATCACTTTTCAAACTATTAATGTAATCTCCTTTGGTACCCTCTCAGCACCGAGAGAAGGATTGACTACTGTCCCTGACCATTGGTACCTCCGCAGCGTCATTATGGGGCCCAGATAGCTCAACCATGCTAGGGCAATCTCCCTAATTCCCTCTAGGTTACATTAACCTACTGGCCCTTTGGTGACTTCGCGGCGACCGGGTTTTCTCAAAACTCTGTTTTTTTTTTTTTTTCTAATCAAAACTTGTTTCCCAAAATTCCCCTTTTCATTTCAAACATTTTTCCCCATTATCATACCCAATGACATGCATGAACAATACATACCTTCTCAATGCCATGATAAATGGAAGATTTATATACTACACAAATCAACATATTTCCATTTAACAATTTCTAACACCATAGGCATGAAAAATTATCACTTAAACATGCTTTCCATATAGGAAGCTTTAACAAGTTAGCAAACACAAAAGCATATAAAATCATCATTTAAGCATAAATTTCACACAAACCCATATATACACATAATCATGAATTCCATATACTAAACCAAATCATTTTAGAGGCAATTAACACAATTAAGCATGTTAAACAACAATTAACAAAGATTGATTCACTAGGGAATAAGAAACTCATGGATTAGTAACCCCTACCTAAAAATGATGTAAAACCCTCAAAATGGGTTCAAATTTTTGGACTCCCTAGGTTGCACAAAAATTGGAATTGCTGGTACACATGTGTAGAGCTCGTCGTGCTCTCCGTTTTGCCGTAAACGACACTCAAAATCGCTAAGTATTGAGAGAGGAATCAAATATCAAAATTTGTTGCAAAATAAAAAAGAAAATGAAGAGGAAAATGAGGGAGAGAAGAAAACTAACGGGGAGAGAGAAAGTGAAGAAATGAATGTGGTTTCTAGACCACTTAATGGGTAGTGGTGGGTCCCGCCACTATCTTTTATTTTTCCTTTTTCTTCTTGTTTTAATTCTACACCACACATGTATATATAAGTGCACCAACGCATAAATATCATATAAATCACATAAAATAAAATGCATAAAATGCAAATGGGCCCAACCAAAATCTCTGTACACAATAATACCGGTAGTGGGTCCCACAAGGGACTATCCGGTCCGAAAAACTGAAAAATGCAAAAACGGCCAACCTTGCATTTCAAAGAGTGCCGAGCTAAAAAAAAATGCTCCCAACGATTATTCGACACATCCGGCACACCCCACGGTGTCTGGTACGCAAAACGTGAAAAGACAAAAATGCCTTTGCGGCGACAAAATTTTTGAAAAAAGAAAAAATAGTGAAAATTGAAAACATCACAAGTACAATCCGTGAAGCTCCAATCAACAATCAAAACAAAACGGCGATGCTCTTGGCAACTATGTCCCGTCGACGGGCCAAAACAGGGCACGGCGACGGCAACCAAAACATGTGTTGACAAGATTGAACTTAATTGCAACCTACCACCACGAAAGACTGCTTGGAGTCAAGAATAATAATGAACGACTTGATTTTGACAGCGGTTGGGGTTCAAATGGTTACGATAAAGCGACACAATAGAACTTTTGCAACTTTCGGCCAAAAGAACAAACAATCACGGCAACCCTTTACCATTTCCGGCCAAAAGGATGAAAAATCAATGAAGCCTCACATATACCAACAACGACGGCAAAATCAATTTCTTACAGTGATGACACAACTCCCGACAGCCACCAGCATCCCAACAACGAACATCGATGATAATATAAAATTTTACTATTATAAAATAAAATTAAGAAAAGAAACCTCAATGATGAAGAAGCTAACACCTGACATCTTCGCTGATTACTATTCTCTCTTCCTTATCTTCTTCACCGATTAGGAATACAAAAAGAATAAAATAAGGCAAAAGAATAGGAATCCGTTGCCAACACCACCATCGTATGATTTTTGACACCCTAAGATCAAATCTAGCATTCTAGTTACTTAAGAAATTGTGCAAACTTTGATTATATATCTTTTACGTATTGTACAACTTTGATCACATATCTTTGATCTAGTGGAACAAGTCAGACTAGTTAAGAAATTGATCCTCTCAACAGGTTGTAAACCTTCATTACGATTTTATTTTTTTCCTTCATATAAACATGTACAAGGAAATTAGTCTCAAGTCGGACCTCAAATAAACCAAGTCAAATCGAGTTTAGCCTTAAATTAGAACTGGTTCATGTAACAACCTATTCCACCACATGGTATGATATTGTCCGCTTTGGGTCTGAGGCCGCACGATTTTGCTATTGGGCTTTACCCCAAGAGGCCTCATACCAATTGAAGTGACACACCTACATATAAGCACTTTACCTTTCTTTTACCTAGTCGATGTGGGACTGTGCACCCGAAGCTCGCCAGTGTGGTAGCCTGACAGTGTCTCGCACCTACCTACGGTACACTCACCCACAAGGTCATCACAATCCACCCCCTTTGGAGGCCCGACGTCCCCATCGGCACACTTTCGGCTGGGTCAAGCTCTAATACCATCTATAACGACCCACTCCACTACATGGTATGATATTATCCGTTTTGGGCCTAAACCCGCATGGTTTTGCTCTTGAACTTTACCCTAAAAGGCCTCATACCAATTGAATTGACACACCTATATATAAGCACTTCACCTTTCCCTTTCCCAGGCGATGTGGGATTGTGCACCTATAGCTCGCCAGCGTGGTAGCCTGTTAGTGTCTCGCACCCGCCCACAAGGTCATCACAATTTTCTAAAGATCCACTCCACCACATAGTATGATATTGTCTGTTTTGGGCCTAAACCCGCACTGTTTTGCTCTTGGGCTTTATCCCAAAAGGCCTCATACCAATTGAAGTGACATACCTACATATAAGCATTTCACCTTTCTCTTTCCCAGGCAATGTGGGATTGTGCACCCGTAGCTCGCCAGTATAGTAGCCTGTCAATGTCTCGCATCCGCCGATCATCACAATCCACCTCCCTTGGAGGCTCGACTGGGTTAGGCTCAGATACCATTTGTAATGACCCACTCCATCACATGGTATAATATTGTCCGCTTTGGGTCTGAATCCGCATGGTTTTATTTTTGGGCTTTACCCCAATAGACCTCATACCAATTGAAATAAAATACCTGCATATAAGCACTTAACCTTTCCTTTACCCAGACGATGTGAGACTGTGCACCCGTAGCTCGCCAGTGTGGTAGCCTAACAGTGTCTCGTACCTGCCCACGGCACACCCACCCAAAGGTCATCACAATTCATTTGTGAATTCAACTCAAACTCGACTCGTCATTATTTTAAAAAAATTATAATTCATATGTGATTGGCTTGACTCATTTAAGAATAATAAAAAAGACAATCTCGATATCATATTCATGTTTGAGCTCGATTTGAACTTATGTTCAAAATATTTGTTGTCTTGTTCATAAAATTAAACGAGCCTTAAAAACCTATAGTCACGAACCTACATGAGTCTACAGAAGTTTACATTTATAATTTTATAAATATGTTTACAAGTCTATATTCATGAATACACGTATAAGCCTATATGAACTTAGTATTCACGAGCATACAAAAGAGGAGCCTAGCAATGGTTGGGATTGATGAGTTTACCAAACGAGCTAAAAAGTCGAGCTCGTTTTCCTTAATGAATGAGTTCAGGTCAATTTTTAAATGAGTCAATCCCTAGCTTTTCGTAAACGTACAATTTGGTTGATTTACAACCCTAATATCCAGAATCAAAATTCTATTTAGTACACCGTGATACTTCAATGTGCAAATCCAACTGGCAAAAATGTTTCATCACCCACTAATTAAAACAACATTGCCTTATTTTACTAATGTAATAATGAAATTCATTAATGAAAAATTGGTAAATGTTTAACAATAATGTAGCTAAATTCTAAAATAAATGTAATAAAATATGGGGAAAGTGCAAAAAACACCCCTGAAGTGTACATTTCATGGCACTTTTACCCCTTATTTAAAAAAGTGTGCAAAAAACACCCCTATTCTTTTCAATTTGTGCGAAAACACCCCTTAATTAATATAATGCTATTTTACCCTTTTACTCTTCCAAAAATTCCCCTAAGATATTTTCTATTTTATTTTTTCTCCAAAGGAGTTGCCGACAGAGACCAATGAGACAGAGGATGGTTCAGCGGGTTGGCAAGGGGGCCAAGAAAGGAACCAGTGAGAGGTGCAGCGAGCTTTGTGCGACGACGAGGGTCAGGATTCCTGTGAGGTGCTGAATAGGCCAGAAAGAATTGTCTCAGTTGAGACGATGGTCAGAGAGAGGTTCCACTATGGCAATGGTGTTCACGACGATGCTGTACATTATATATATACGAAGTCTAACCCTCCTAACATTCTTGATTAACAAGACCACACTGAATAATGACCTTGAAGTTGCACTTTGCATAAACAGTACACATATACATTACGACGGATACATTTTGGCTCTAGCTATCAAAGTATGACTAATTTAGATTCAAGCTTGGGTTCTGACATGTCAACCCCCTAGCTGAAAGCACTCAGGATTATTAACTCCTAATTATGAGGAAAAATCCCACACAGCAATTATATTCAGTTAATTCCTACAACACATATTCATTGCGCCCTATTATATGCTATCCAGAGTCGTTATCATATGAAATGCAGTCTGGTGCTAATCCATTTATGGGATGGCTAAAGATTAGAAATTAAGGATCTTCCTATTCTTGACATCATATATTATTGTTTATAGCGAGTAGAACAAACCTCACAATTGAAAGATCACACAAAATTGAAAAACAAGAACCAATGCTTGCCGTTAAAATTGAAAATTCAAATATCGACGGCGAGAACTGAAATTTCTGGCCTGATGCCAAAAATTGGAGATGGCGTTCTCGACGGCGATGCTGTGGTGGAGCGTGATTGACTTGGGTAAGGGCATGGGTCTGCGATCTGAGGAAGAAGATAACTGAGGACAGAGGTTGGCCAGACATCATCTGCAATCTGAGCCTCCTGCTAGCTCTATTCAACCAGAGCTTGTTCAGTACTTTGCTTTCTCAGTTGTTCACAGTACCTTGCCTCTCTTTCCTAAGGTGCAAACTTGGAATTAAGGAATTTATAGCAAGCTTCCTGCTATTCAACCGTCATAGCTCACCGGTTTTAATGGACACTTCCCTCTATGTGGCGGCAACCACCAAGATGAAAAAGAAGAATCGCTAAATCCTTTTTTGTCATTTCACAATTTATTTATTTATATATATATATATTATAAATTGTGTTGCTAAGGGTATTTTAGTTCAATTTTTATAAATAGGACCTATTTGCACAAATGTCATAGTTTAGGGGTATTTTTTGCATGGGAAGGGTGCAATATGCACAGTAAGCATACTATAGGGATATTTTTTGCACTTCACCCAATAAAATATACATGCAAAAAATGACATCAAAATTGCAAGGGAGGCTCTTCAATCAATATTTTGGTTTTTATATTTGTCACACATTTATTTTTTTTATACAAATTATACTACTCTTTCATTAGCATATTTTTTTTAATATAATTTTTTTCTTATTCATCTTTTTTTAATAAAATATACCATGCTCCCCTTAAGATGAAACCCTGCCCTGCACTAAATATCCCTCCTCCCCAACTATAAAAAACTATTTATGTCGGTCGATGCAGTGCAATGGGGATGCTCAGAGAGACACTGACAAATTTCACATGGGTCACACAACATTCTTGACGGAGAAGATCTTTTGTGTCATTACATTCTTTTTATATTATCATATCTCCATTGCTACATATTACTATAGTATATGGTGTTTATTCCATTTAATCATTTTGGTCCTAATCAGTTGGTGGGATATATATTTGTTCTTATTTCAATTTTCAACTATTCTGTCGTCAAGTTTTGACCTTATCAGGCTACTTATTTTGGTCCAGTAGTAAGTCGTGTCTCGACCAACCTACACTACACCAATTTCTATTAATATTGTGCTACATCACTAATAAAATACTAGTAATTGTTACATGACAACAGAAAATAAACAATTGAATCCTCTAATCAGTTTTTTTTTTTTTTTTTTTTAAAAAAAGTAATTTAAACGTGAAGTGATTTATATTTTCAATTGAGTGGAGCTTAGGTTGATATATGGGGATAGAATAGATATTGTCTTTTTTATAACAAGGAGAAATTTGGCTGTTCACTTTGGGGTAAAAATTGTTAATGGATTGTGTCTCATAAAATTGCATAATCCGTTAATCACACAGAGGTCAAGAGAGTATACGGGTCAAAAATTACAAATAGTTTAAGATATTAATACAAAATTTGTTTAACATTAATGTATATATTTAAATAATAATTAACTAATAGATTCTTAAAATCCCATTAATCACGACTTGAATCAAATTTTAACAATCTAATTCATGATTCAATTAGTAAATTACAGATTTAATATTTTTGAATTCCTCAATAATATTGGAATGTTGATACATGAGTATAATTCAGCCACATCCGTACGGATCCAGATCAAATTAACGGATTATTTGGCCCATTACTAATGCAAATGCCAATTTGTTTCAAACACATCCTTTCCTTTTTCGTTTTGGTATCGTACTGGGTCCCAAACGCTTATAAATATAAGTCACGCCTTAAACCCTAATTTTGTTTTGGAGAGGCCAAGAACCGCAAAAGCAACTTCCATCTCTTACACGAGATCTGTAAGCATTGGAATTCTCTCAGTTTTATATATTGTTTTGTATATTATATGTATTGTTTTGCAATGGAACGCCTATAGTTTCTATCTGTTACCATGTCTTCAAGACCTTGACTGTTTGTTTCATTATCTTCATTCTGTTTTGAATACATGTAGATCAGCAAAAGTTTCATCTGATACAATGTCTGCCGGACAGCTCGCTTGCACTTACGCTTGTTTGGCCCTTCACGACGACGGCATTCCCGTCACGGTATAAAATCTCGTTTGCTTTTATCAAATTTCTGTTGAAATTTTATTATGTTTTTTGTTTGGGTAGATTGTAAATTTATTATATGAACCTATTCTGTAGAGTTGTATTTGTTTGGCATAATAATCTATAATATGCTTTTTGTATGTATTTCTTTTGTTCGACTTTGTGGTTTATTTATTTATTTATTTATTTATTTTATATATATATATATATGTATATGTATCAAATTGCTGTTGAAATTTGTTTTTTTTTTTTTGGGTAGATTATATAAAGTATGGAGATTATATATATACACACACACACACACAGACATTGTGTTGAGAATCTAGGGTTTCTGTGATTGGTGTAAATCAGGCTGAGAAGATTGCTACCATGGTGAAAGCAGCCAATGTGAGCGTTGAGTCGTACTGGCCGAATTTGTTTGCCAAGCTAGTGGAGAAGAAGAGCATTGCTGATCTCATCATGAATGTTGGTTCGGGTTGCGCTGCCCCTGCTGCTGCACCTGCTGCCCCTGTTGCTGTGGCACCCGCTGTCGAGGAGAAGAAGGTAAGATTCTTATGCCAAAGTGTTTGGATCACAATCTTGTTGGTTAGTTTCACATTTCTGATTACCATTTGTTTATAAAATATTGCAGGAAGAAGAACCAAAGGAAGAGAGTGACGAAGAATTTGGATTCAATTTATTTGATTAGGAACTTGTTTAGTTATGGATTCTGTTTTGCATGTTTAGGGCACAGAGGTACAGTTTCACTGGGTTATTTTCTAGTTAAGTTAGTTCTTGATGCTGCACTTAATGATGACTCAAAAGTTTAGATACTGAGGTGATGTCTTTTTTTGTGGTATAGTTTCTCAGTGTTAATAATGGAGGCAAAAAATTGACTGTTGATATTAAAGGTTTAATATGTGATTGACCGTGCTCATAAGCCTTGATGTTTACGCTTTTATTTGCTTGTTAGGTTTATTTTCATGATGTGAAAAAGGCAGTCATTTAAGTTTTAAAAATGTTCATCTTTGGTGTTATGATGTAATTTGTGTTCCAATGAATCTCAGATGAAATTTGCAGATGCTTTGTTGTCTTTGCTTACATTCATGAAACATCCTTTTTCTTTGTGAACTTGATAGTTGATACCCAGCTTGAGAATTCTAATGAATAATCCGATGTTAGTCTATTCCTCTAAATTGAGTTACCGTGTTTGCTTAATAATCCGATGTTAGTCTATCCTCTAAATTGAGAATTCTAATGAATAATCCGGTGCATGTACATTGAGTTCTGGAAACCCAAAATTGGGGTTAGATGATGGGTTTTGTTATGAAATCAGAAGAATGAAAGCTGAGACTAGGATAAGAAAATAGAGTTTTATTGTAGTTGGTTGTTTACCAGATTTTATTCTAAATATAGACTTAATCTCATTGACCTGAATGATTTGCAGAATTAGAAAATTCTAGCCTAGCCTTGTTTTGTTTGATTATGTTTTAGCTCTCCAAATAGATAAAGACAAAAGCATGGAAAATGATTTCAATGTTAGCTTTTGTGATTATATTTAAGAGTTCTTCCTACCTAATATTCTTCACAGGGCTCATGCTGTGTGTCATATACATGTGTAATGTCTACTTTCAGGTGTTTATTGTCATTAGTCTGCTGAAAATTGAGCAATGTGATGGAATGCATTAGAGTTCTGCTATTCCACCAGGCTAGAAAAAATTGACTAAATACCGACTCCTACCTAAGATGGAATTAACCCTACAAGCAGAGTTATCGTGGAATGGTAGATGTGTGCTCAGCATTCCATGTTCCAAGTCTCTACCGGTGTAGTGTAATTTCTGATGATTATTTACTATTATAATCTCTCTTCTTTAACAATAAATAGTGAAATCTCTTCTCTTTGTGGACATAGGTCAGGTGGAACCAAATTATGTAAAATATTGTTTTTGCTTGTGTATTCGTATTTTGCTGCTTGTGTGGTGTTCGAATCTTCATTTTGTTTGTCTTGTTTACGTTATTAGGAATGAATGAGGGATTAAGACCAATTACCTAACAATAAAGATCAATTAGTTTTTCTATAATTATCAGGTTGCTTGTTGGCTGATAAGGTTCCTTGTTTATTATATACTACTTCTGTGGATATGTTATGAAGCATTGTGTATGACAATTTTGGCACATAAATTCCTCCCAAGTGTTTTCAATTACTTAAATTCCATGTCACCCAATTCTATGGATATCCAACTACTATCATTAAGGTATTCAGACTTGATACCAAGTTGAAGGAGTCTAATCACCAGAAGGGTCCTCTTTGGGATGAAATCTCTAGGTATACATACATGCATATATATATATATATACCCCCACCTCATGAAGTGTATTTGTGTAACTGTGTTAGGTGGTGAAGAACTGAGTTGTTTGATCAGTTCCTAGAAAATTGAAGCAATACCCATTACTAGTTGGCTTAATTTGTAGTAGGAGAGAATATGAGTTCTCGGTGGGCTTTCTTGCTCGTTTTCTGGAATGTACTTGAGCCCAATTTATGTTTTCCACGAATTTTGTGCTAGAATTTATTACATCGAAGTAGGGTGACACATGACCTACTAATCTGTATGGATTAACTATTTTAAAATACGAGTCAAAACAAATTATCTATATTCAACATATTATTCATATTCAACATATTATTATAGAGGGTTAAACTGATTAAATATGAATATATATTTCACCCTTTATATTTGACCTAAATTCTTTTCTTCTCTCTCTCAAATTCTTTCATGTGATCCCAAATTCTCTCTCCTTAAAATTCTCTATCTCATCCTCTTTCTCTCTCTAAAATTCTCTTTGTGGGTGCAGTGGTTCCTTGCCCATCACACAATTGAATACGTGTAGTACTACTTACTATTTCTATATACGGAGTACTACACGTGATGTGATCACCACTTTCTTACAAGACTAAATTGAAACCTGCCTTCAATTTGTCAACCAATTCCCATGGCTTAAATTTAATTCCGTCAGAAAGGTAGGTTCATCTTCTAGAAACAAAGTTGACCTGAATTCTTAATTCTAAAACAAATACTCCCTCCCTCACAATTACAAATGAATAATTTTTATGAGACGAAAAGAGTAAATAGTTTCTCCATATTTAATTTAATGTGGAATGGCAAAAGAATCTCTCTAATAAAAATAAAAATGAGAATATGTCAACCCTCTTCTCACAAGAATGTGATTTCAAAAATAAAATATTCCATATGTATACATTACAATCTTTCTTCTTCTTTTTCCCCTTTTGTTCACCAATATATAATAGTCACAAATTCTATCTGGCTTCCATTGTTACTGTCAATTCGTTTTCAGTATGACCACTCTCACCTGTTGATGTTTCTGCATCAATGGAACTTCTTTCTACAAAGAAACCAGGTTCTTTGGGTTGAGGCAATGCTACACCTTCATTACCCAACATAAAAACAATTGATGACATTGTTGGTCTATCTTTGGGCAATTTCTGAACACATAGTAGTCCCACTTGAATACATCTTAGTACTTGAGATTCAATGTATGAAATTTCCAAACATGTATCCACTAGTTCCAGGGCTTTTTGTTCATTCCACAGCAACCAAGCCTATAACAATCACAATCCTCAAACTTAGTAATTCACATAAACAGCTAGAGAGAAAAATAAAATAGAATAAGAATATAATATAATATATTTCACCATAGATATTTACATGTCCCAAAAGCGAATGATAGTGATCAGGATGATGAAATCTCCTGTTCCTCTTGCCACTCACTATCTCCAGTAAAAGCACACCTAAACTAAATACATCAGATTTTACTGAAAATTTCCCATCAATGGCATACTCCGGCGACATGTAACCACTGCATAAAATTATCAAATTTAAGCATTTGAA
>JAOTQH010279483.1:0-10266 GCA_025631255.1 Cornus kousa
TTATACAGTTTTCTTGCCAGAGTTGTCTTACCTAGTCCAGGCATTCCAACAATGGGGATGTATTTAAGATCCTTTTCGCGGTCTCCGGCAAGCAGCTCCATTAATGTCCTTATGTCCTCATCGAAACCAAGTACTTCTTCTTCCACTGCTATGGGGTTGGCAATTTTTGATGAAACTCCGTGGGAAGAACTTGTGATTTGCTGGATTCCTTCTCCAATACCATGCAGCTTCTTTTTCTCATAAATCTCCATCACCTCTCTCTTGATAGACTTGATGTCTTCCGTCACATCGCCTAGATCTCGATGCATATTCACGTAGGCAAGTGTTGGCGACATAAATTCAATTAATTGGCACCTAAGCGCCTCCATTTCCTTTGCATTGACAGGCTTACTCTTTTCTATGACACTGCCAAATTCATGATGAATTTTCTCAGCCAGATTGATCGTCTGTTGGAACATATTGATGAGGAGACGAAATCGGTCCAGCATGTGAGACTGAGGCCATGTGACACTCAACCCCTTGTCATAAATATTGATTACTTGTATCATAATTGGGTTGAGCTCTTCTATGATGCCACCAAATTCATGATGAATTTTCTCAGCTAGGTTGACCATGTCGTTGAATCTACAAAAGAGGAGAGGAACAATCCATGGCATACGGGAACGCAACATTGAAACACGGTATCTTGGGTAAAGAAAGGGATTGGTATTTTTCTCATCCCAGTAGAGCACCTTATCGGAAAAACTGTGGAGGACATGAACTACATCAGAAGATTCAAGCCATCTGAGTCTGGATGATGATCCCCCCGTCATAAATATCCACCACCTCCTTTACGAGAGACTTGATCTCTTCTACTTCTATGACGACGTCATCAGATTCAGAATTAGAGCCATGTCCCCGTCCATGATGATGATGATGAACTTTCTGAGACTCGAGCCATGAGAGAATCTCCATCATCTCTGTGTTGGAAATCAATTTAATATATTCCATCAATAGCTTAGAGCAGTCATTAATTTTCTTAGACTGGTGGACACATTCCTTGTAAATATTCATAAGTTGGGGTGTACTCCCTACGGTACGAAAATCAAAGTATGCCGAACTTAGATCCATCTCCCACACACTGTTGATGAGTACAAAGGAGTCGATAATATTGTCAACATGGTAAGTGACATCTCTAATCTTTGCCACAACTTCTTTCACCTCGGCGCGAATCACGTCCTCATCTGAATCCTTGAGCTAATGAAAAATCTCACGAGGAAGACCTCACGGTAGCGTTATTCTAATAATTATTGGAGTCCACTATTGTAATTGTCGGTGATATCTGCCCCTTCATAAAGACATATAAACTTGACATGGATTGGATATATATTTGAAGGTTAATACTTGTGTCAATCTTTTTGGCTTGTGAGTCTTTTTTAAATTTGGAGTGTTTAAGCTTGAACCTCTGCACTTACTAACAAAATTTAACATCTGACACTTTTTGTCTTGACCACAAAAAAATCCTTATGGCCTTGATCCCACAACTAATTTCATAGTTTTCAATCCGACTGTCCTAATTCTTTTAAGTATGTATTGAGTTCGCTTGATCGCACTTGATAGGAATTGGGTAGGATTGATCATACTCAAGTTTAGTTTATTACATTTATATTAATAATATAAATTTAGTTTGAATTAAGATACACTTAGAAAATTTTCAATACAGATCCATTCAAGTGACAATTGTTCAAAAACTGGTTTCAAGTCCATGAAAACCCCTGCAAGAAAAAAGGGCAACATCAATTCTATCAAGAAAAAGTAACCACAAGGGAAGAGGGGGACCGTAGGAAAAGGTTAGTCATAAAAGATAACTAACGCCACGACTTTAACTTCGAACCATGCTTACCGTATAAACTTGAGATGAATTGGATATATCTGAGGATTAATAAATAATACACTTGAGATGAATTGGATATATCTGAGGATTAATAAATAATACATATGCCGATCCTTCTGTCCTTGTCTCACATTCATAGTTTTCAATCCGACTTTCTTAGTTCTTTTATTTTTTTAAAATACGTATTAGGTTCACTTGATAAGAATTGGTTTATATATTAATAATACAAATTTAGTTTGAATTAAGATACACAACTGAATTTCAGTCCTTCAAAACTCATATAAGAAAAAAGAGTAACATCAATTCTATCAAATAAATAAATAAAAAGAAGGAAAGAGGGGACCATAGGAAAAGACAAGTCATAACAGATAAATACCAAAATTGTGTCATGGGCCAGAGAAAGCTGTAAGCTGTCAAATGTCAGCCAGTTTAAAAAGCAAATATTTTTTTGGTCCCTCAAGTGTTGAAAATAATGGCAAACAAAAAAAATTGCAGGTGGTCTCAGTGCAAGTGATGATTTGTCATTGTGTTAGCCAAAATGTCATTTTATCTCAAATATTGCAACGAGGAAAGGATGTCAACATTTCAGTTTTTCAAGTAGCAACCCAATGCTAAAAAATGAAAAATGGTTTCTTGTCAAAACTTAAAATGGTACCTAATATTTCTATAAACTCTTCTTTTCCTTGCTAGATTACTGTAGGCTCTCCTTGATATTGTTCGATGGCAATTCGTGTTGGGTCATTTTACCCAAATCATATCATCTCGGAATCCTCAAATACTCTCAAATAAATTAGAGGTTCTAATTTTAAGTCAAGTTTTGAAAAAACAGACAATTCGAAGAGAAAATAAAGATGAAGAGAGCAAACTAATACCAGCATTCTTTTATCTTGTTTGGAATATAAATTTGAGTCACTTGCTTTTGTGTTCAAACAGGGCTTTTTAGTCATATATCACCCTAATAATATTATAAATTAAAGTTATTAGCTAACTCAATTGCTCAGTATCATCTAAGAAGACATTAGCTTTCAATAATTTTGGCTATATATTTGAAAAATAAACCTACTTTCTTTTCTGATCAAGTATATGAATATTTATCTGTCAAATTTTCTTATTTTTTTCAACACTTGAAAAACAAAGTATTCAAATAGCTAATATTTGTAACTTGGCTGAAGCTTATGAACTAGTAATCCTTCCACTAGATGAAGTTGTAATGTTCCTAATTTTCCTATTTTCTAATTTCTAGAATTTATTTAATTTTTTTGTGTTATTTTAATTCTTGTCCCGTTTTGCGTGTCATGCGGGCCCCTAGGCTCATTTTGGTCATTTCCTTGAGCTGGGGGTTTTGGAAATTTATTTTTAATCATTTTAAATCAATTGGAAGTGACGGTATCATTTTTAGAATTTTTCGAAAGTTAGGACGATTTCTTGACTCGGGAACTTCTCCCGGTTTTCTCATTTTAAGTAAGGGGTATTGTAATCATTTCACATGTATCTATCTATATTGGTGTATCTAATTTGGTAGGAGATATTTTAGGGACTTTGTTGGGATTTCAATTGTTATAGATGGACAAAAGAGTAACTAACCAAAAAGGTGACAACACATACATGTTGACAAGTGGCAAGCCATGGACCACAAGTCAAATTTTGACCAAACCATTTCATTTCTCTCTTCCTCCTCTCGGGCAGAACACTTTTTCTTCTCAAATCCTTCACTTTCTCATTTTATATCTATATATATACACTTATTGTCTTCTAAATTTAAAGCTGGTTTTTGGAAAGATTAAAGTGGGATTTTGATGAGGCCATTGATGAAGAAGTGATGAGCTTGAGAAGAGCTTCTTATTGAGACCAATATTGCAAGGGGTTTCAGGAATTTTGAAATTTGGAGGCTTAAGGGCTTGTTTGGTTCATGTTTGAGTTTTGCTAAATTGATGGGTTTGATGGAATTAAATGTTTATTTTGTATATGAATTTCTCATGACATGCTAAAAGATGACTAAGTGGTGGATTATACATGTTACTCCTAGTATGGTTGTTGTGGTGTATGTTAAAGCATGCTAAGTTGCTAATTAATTTGTTGTGTTCATGAAATTGTTTAATTCGTAATGAATGAAGGTTGATGATTAAACAATTGAAATAAAAAAAAATGTTCTATGTGCATGGCATAACGGCATTTGAGGGGCAAAAGAGAGAAAGGGTGTAGATGAGATGTGAAGATGTATGATAGCGGAGTAGGGAAAATGTGGATACATGATGGTATGGAGAAGAGGTGTGAACAAGAGAGGGTATGATGTGATATGGGGTTGCATTGACATTTATGCATGGCATTGTATGTGATAGTGATGAAGAGTTATTTGGGAATTTAAGTGCTATATGTGAAATCCCTTGCATGACCCCACTCCTTTTACCTATTCATTGTGTGTATAAAGCATTGGATTACTTACACAAATTTTTCAGGTCACGAGTTAGAGCTGGTGGGTGTTGGTCTTCACAAACTTGGACGGGGTTGGAAAGGATTTTCCTTGTATTACATTGTATTATGATGTATATTTTGAAAAGTTTAGACAAAGCTATGTAATTGTTTTATTGTTATAAATTGGCAACGTATCCGTATTTTAGAAAGAAATTTGATGTATTTTGTGTGGCCATGGAAGCATGTAATAATCATGTTGGCATAATGGGATGAGTGAGATGACCATGGGCTATTTGATTAACTTCATGATGAAGTGTACAACAGGTCCGGTGTGAGTTCGGGTTGTTACAGGAGGATTCATTTGTATCAGTTCTTGAACACTTAATTTTTAAAAGAAAATTTTGCACACAATGAAAAGGATCAAATGAGGAATCAAATCCACTAAAAACTGAACTCCATCTCTTATTTATGTTAAAGTTAAAAGGAAAATTGACCCTATTTTCTTTTCAAAATTCACATAAAAAATCAACCCAGCCACTCAGAAAGCTTTCAGTGAGTTCCAAGCAGATTCAGACGAGTCATTAAATCCAATCCTAATCGAACTTAAGCAAAAACATTTTTGTTGTTGGTTGAAAATTGGATTGCTAAATTCTAAACATGGTTAACCACAATGAAATGAATAAATATTTATTTTTGGCATACAAATCTAACATTTACCTGAATGACCCCATTGGTTACCATTCAAATTTTCATATAATAAATGTTTCAGAAAAGGGCTAAAATCAATGCTGGTCTTCTATAGCATAAATCAAGCCAATTGCCAACACAAAGAAGGATAAGAACTGATTTATAAACTCAAGATTGGAACTACTGAAATTGTCATTATTTGACACTAAGGCATATTACAAAAGGAGATCTAAAAGATAACATTTCTATAATACTCATGGAACAGCAAACCAGGTATAATTAGAGAGTTATTTTAGCTAATACCACAGCAAACCAGGTATAATTAGAGAGTTATTTTAGCTAATACCAAGTCAATATTTCATTTAGCAATAATTGGTGGCTCCTCAATCTCCTGGAGCATTATGCTTTAGAAGAAAAGATGCAAAGTGGAAGTGGTCTAAGAAGATACCTTTCCTCTTTCCTTCAATCTCAATTACAGTGCTTCCACGATTGGAAACACATGGCTCATGGACTTGGTATTAACTTTTCCACAAATAGTTTGGAATTATTTGGGGAAAATGGGAAGGAATATGTCCCCTTCTACTAGGAATGAGGTAAGAAACCACCTCATCTAGCCACCTCAGCCCTTGCCTACCTATTCAATGCATATAGGAAGGCAAATGATGAAATTGCTGACCCCTACTCACCCAACTGTGAGTGTAATGGTCCTCACTCCCCACCCCACTCTTAGGCAGGTTTAGTTTTACTAATATAATAAAAAAAATCCCTCTAAAACTCCAAGATGAGAATTTTTTATATTTATATTATATATATATATATATATATATATATATTTATTTATTTTCTTTTATTGTTCATCATCTTTTAAATTTTGCCTCTAAAAGTTTGAGTTGTTGGGAAAGGTATAATTTCAATATCTATATTCCCTATTAAGATCCCTCATAAGTGATCTTAATTTGATCCAATACATTATTACAATTTTAGTTCTGAGATCTGAAGTTTGAAGCTGAAAATTTTTAGTTCTGAACTTCTGATATCTTACTAACCATCATTTATTCTAAAAACTTAAACTATTAGAGAGGCTGTAACTTTAAATTTTTTATCCTCAAATGAAAATCAATTCAAGATCCATAATATGATGCGAGTCATATGACGATTAAAGAGAATGGCAATACTAAAGCTCGCAAGTTGATAACTTGGTGTTAAAAATATATATATATATAGAAAGCATGAATAGTTCTTATAAAGATGAAGAGTGTACTCCAATAACTCATTAAATAACTCAACAAAGCATGGAATTATAAAGAGAAATATAAAAATATTAGCTAAATTGCTACTGTGATCTTCTTCTTTTTTCCGAAAGGTACAGTGTACAGTGTACAATGATATGGGCATGAGAAAGGCCCGTAAAGAACAAGGTGAACCAAGTTTAACTTGAAACAGTTGACAGAACAATGTGTGGGCAACCAAACTATGGGTCGAACATGGATTCACTAGGATAATTATCAAGGTTTAAACCAAATGAAGTCATTCAGTTGCTAAACTAATTTGGAACACAGTGAGGTGCATGATTAACTCCCACAACCTCAGGAATACTCTAACCACAGAGCTCCAATCCTATTGGAGTTCCCAGCCACCTTGACCTTTTCTACAGACACCATTTCTCCGTACTCTTTTTTAACAGCAAATGCACAACTCACAAAACATCTCTAGTAGGTCTCGAACTCTCAAACTCTCCTTTGAAGAGGAGAGATAATACCAACCGGGCTTGTCCTCAGGTGGTGAATCTCTCTATACTGTCCCTTACTTATGGTGGTTAGTTTTTTGATGTAGCATGATGTCTTGCTAGGCTTCTGCCTAGAGGTTTTGCTCCTTTGAGCTTCATTTATTCTTGGAAATGTCTCTTGTATCTTTCATACATTTCTTCAATTTTATGTACTAGCTTACTTACGGGAAAAAGTAAATCACCAAACTGGAAACCTCATTTAAAAGGAGTGGGAGAACATCTAAACTTGTAATGAGCACAACTAAACTTGAAAGGAACTAAATGTTGATGCAAATGTCTTAAAATTTTATTCCCGAACCACGTATAATAAGAGAGCGCTCATAGCACATTCCAAGCATATATTGGTCTATTCATGGTTCAATTATTTGAAGAATGCAAAGTGGAAGAGTTACAAGAAGATACGTACGTAATTTCCCTATTTCTACTTAAATCCTAAAATACTGATGTTTATAAGATTTGAAGCATGGATCATGCATCTGTTTTAATAAACTTTATCTGAAACCGTGTTCGTAATCTCAATTACTTGGGGGAAAGAACAAGGGATATGCTTCTCCTTCTACTAGAGGAAAGGTAGTAACCATCTTATCCTACCACAGCCCACATCACTTGCATAGCTAATCCACAAATATAGAAGAATATTTTGCCTATGGAAATCCAAGATTAAAATATTTTGTTACTGTTCATCAATTCACACAGAGAATAACTAAAGGTAATTCAAGATCCAAAAGCAAAATGTAACCCCCACTAAAGGAACTGGGAATAACAAAAGGCACAAAAAAATGATGGTCATGGTATTAAATCAAAATAATTTATATAAAATTTCTGAAATTATTGGAATATGTAATTCATACCTAATTAAAGCAGTCAAAATTTTCAAAAGTAATCTTATTCCCAAGGAAAAGGGATTCCTAACACTCTTCTAAAGCAGTTTAAAAAACTTAAACCAAAATAGAGCCTGCAAAAATCCAGACACTCTAAACAAAAAGAAGACAATAATTTTCCTACACAATTCTGTTATGCTTTGAATGAAAGACCACTATGACCTTCCCTGGGCCTTCAACTGTAAAATAAGTCCCTAAACATCTAGAAGGAATCACCAGTCACCATTTACTGGGAAGTTAAGAGGCCTTTCTTGGTTATATATAAAGGGTTGTGCCCCTTGTAGCCCCAGTATCAAAGCCCAGACAAAGTCACTTTTTCTAGTCTACATTTCTTCTACTATTATCCATAAATGGCACCTCAGCCAGACCTTGTGAAGATTGGGTTGGACGGTTTTGGAATACTGGAGGCATACTATGGACGAAAGGGGAGGCCTTCAGCTCCTAAAGGATCTCAACAATACTATAACAATATCACAACAACAACAACAATAATAACAACGAGGCAGCCCTATGGTCATGAGGGGACCGGAGTTCCATTGATGGAAGACACTGTACATGTTGTGGACTACAAGGCAGCAAAACTGTATAACGGGGCACTTATCGTGGAATATCGCAAGAGAAAGCCTCTTAATATGGCTTAATAAAACATCTTTTGTTAGTGTTTTACATATATAGTTAAAATATGCTCCTTTTGTAGTAAAAAACTCGTATCTTTTGCTGGACTAGTAGTCTTTTGCTATGCTTCCTTGTCATATAGTTTGCCACACTTGGACTTGTAGTCTTTTCCTATGCTTCCTTGTAATATAGTTTACTACACTTACTAAATCCATGGGATGTGTTAACAAGTTAATTTGGAAGAAAGATTTAAGTATATTTCTATGTTCCACGTTATGACCTTGATCTTTTGTTGTTCATTATTAACTTGAGACAACCTAAAAGAAGGTTGGGATGAATTCTCTTATTATATATGGTTTGGTAAGGTAAACATCATTAGTAGAAGGAAAGGATCAAAACAAATAATCTGATGTCTACTTGGCAAATTAAGTCTGCCAAAGGTAAACCTATCTCAAGAGATAGAGGTTTTTTTTTTTTTGAAATTTTCAAGCAACTGAAATATATATGAAAAAATATTTACAATGGTCCAAAAAAGAGCCAGTCCAAACAACTGGGCGAACAAGCTCAAGTGATAAAATAGAGGTTGATCTAATAATAGTATGAGAGAAGATAAAATATTTGGTCATGAAATACCTTCAGGAAAGTAACCAAAAAAAAAGAAAAGAGAGAGAGACAGAGGTACCAAATAATTATAAAATGGAGCTAAAAATGAGAGCCTCTAATTGGGTTTAAAACAAAATTAAAAAATAACTGAATTCCTTTATTTGGATCTCAGATTATAACACAAACAGTATACCTTTTTCGATTTTTAATCTTTTTGGCTGTTTGGTTGAAGACCTAACAATAGATACTTTAAAACTCTATACCTATATCATATTCATCTGACTATCTATTTAAAATATTAATTGGATTAGAAAATACCACCACAAATTGGGAGGAATGAGGAAATAAGAAATTTAAGGGATTAGCATGAAAAACTTCGCTGGAGAGGAATCCGACTCAGTTTTGACTGAAGCCCCCAACTACCCTAAATTGTGTGGAAAGGATTGGCATTGGATAAGAATTGTTTTTGGTTGGGAGGATTCATTTGTATCATTTCTTGAATATTTAATTTTTAAAGAAAGTTTTGCATACAGAGTAAGAAAAGGATCAAATGAGGAATCAAATCCTCCAAAAACTGAATTCCATCTTTTATTTATGTTCAAGTTGAAAGAAAAATTGACCCTATTTTATCTTCAAATTGCTCATAACCAATCAACCCAACCACTTAGAAACCTATCGGTGAGTCGCAAGAAGATTCAGATGAGCCAATAAAGGTGTTGTTATTACATTTGTCCAATCCTAATTGAACTAAAGCAAAAACATTTCTGTTATACTATACATCATCGTTAACAATAATGAAATTTGTTGCTAAATAAACCAATAAATAAATAAATATTTACTTTGGCAAAAATGTCTTAACATTTACCCGAATGACCCTATATAGGTGAGTGGTGACTACCATTTTCATACGAATTTTTCAGAAAAGGGACAAAAAAATATGCACTTTTTCTATAGCATAAATCAAGGCAAAACAGTTCTAGGACCTTGTCTACACAAAGAAGAATGAGCACTGCTTTTTAAACTCAAGATTGGAACAACCGAAATTGCCATTATTTGAAACTAGTGCATGTAACAAAAGGAGATCTAAAAGATAAGTATAACATTTCTATAATATTCATGCAACAGCAAACCAGGCATATAATTAGAGACTTCTTTAGCTAATACCTGTTGGGATTATATGCCCTACAAGCCAATTAATTAATATTAATTCGATATTTTATTTATAAATATGATATTTATGCATTGGGCATTACATATATTTGCATGAGATGCATTATTGTTCTCAAGTTGCATTATAGGTGACTTAAGTGTGTAAATGAGATTTACATGCATGAGATTTGGGCTCACCGGTTTCTTGCACCTTGGCATTGTTCACAGTCAGTGATAAAAGTTGGGCACTTTTATCTGTA
>JAOTQH010279494.1:0-10265 GCA_025631255.1 Cornus kousa
ACTACTAGTACCCTAAAATTTGTCTTCACAATTGTAGAATTTGACCCATTTTCTTATTGAGCAAAGAGTACGAAATAAATCAGATTGATTTTTCGATCAAAAGTACTATATGAAATATTCGATTTTTCCTCTTCCTCTATCCCTACTCCATAGGTATAGTGTTTGAATCAATAAAGAACCTTTTCTTCTGCATAAATCGATATTTTTTATTACATTCAGATTGTCTTTTTATCTTTATTTCACCTCTTATCTCCAACACACTCTTAAAATACAACCAATGTGTAAAATTGTTATGTATTTTATACAAATTTTTTACACAGACACAACATATTTCTTTTTTCCTATCTCTTTCCCATTTCATTAATTAAACAACCCTATATAAAGTAAGTTCAGACATGATACTGGTTGATGGGGAAAAAAAAAAAAAACCAAAAAAATATATAAAACAACACGGGGTATAAAAAAAAATAATCCAAAATTTTTGTGTAAATCACACATCAGATTTACACACGCGAGAGATTGGAGATGATGCAGCAGATAATCCCTGCTGATGCTAAGCTGGACCAATAAGAAAATGCCATGTGTAAAATAAAGGTCAAGAAAAAAAATTGTATCTAACCATGGTTAAGTCTTACTCCCCTTCTCACCATCACATTCCAGCCTCCTACCACCGCCCCCAACCATGCCTATCACCACGAGGACCGCCACCACTCCCAACCAATATATATGAGTTGGAGCGATGGGTGAAATGCGACACGAAGCGAGAGCACCGCCGTCGGCATCAAAACGGGCGTCGGCGAAACAATCTTCTTCATCTTTCCATTTGATTTCAATTGTGTATAAGTTAATTTTCGCAGCAAAATTGGGACATCGATTCAAATTAGGGAAAACCACGTTGCCGACGAGGACTAGGACGAGGACGACGCCGTTTTGACGCTTGATTTTGGAATAATCTGAGACTTGATTTTGGATTCGATGGTGCGCTGATGAGGCGGACTGAAACGATGGCGGCAGAGATGTCTTCGGCGAGGATGGCGGTGATCTGAACCGGCGGCGGCAGAGAACGATCTAAAAAATGAGCTAGCCAAACATATATCATCGCCGCCCAGTTGTGTCGCCGCCGTCCTCAAAGCTGCACATCGTTGGACCTCGTCCTCGGTAAGTTCAGATCCCGCGTGCATCGTCGCCGCCGTTCCGAGCTCGCCCGACACATCTCATCGACGTCCAGTCCTTGCGTCGGTGGTACTGCTCTTTCCTCGCCGATTAACACAGTTTGTCGCCGTTGGTAATACAAACCCGATCGTGAACCACCTTTTCCCCACCGACCCTATTGAAGCCCAAAATCATAACCTCCTCCACCAAGGTCAATTTTGGATCTTCCTTCAAGCTCTCAATTTTTGGGCATGGTTCGAGCGCGGTGGTAGGAGGCTGGAATGTGGTAGTGAGCAGGGTGATGAGAAGGGGCATAAGATCTAACCATGGTTAGATTGAATATTTTTTTCCTGACTTTTTATTTGACTTATGTCATTCTCTTATTGGTCCATGTCAGCATCAGCAGGGATTATGCGCTGATGTGGCCTAAGGCAAGCTTTGTCCCAAAAAAAAAGAATGAACCAAAGAAGTAATGGCAGATAACACTATTATTATGAGTGTATTTTTTTCTTGATAAAACAAGAAAAAAATACACAATTTCCTAATGATGTGAGACCATATAATTGCAATTAGATTATGGGTGATTTAGCGCTAAGAGATTAGAAAGTAGGACACGAGGGGTCAGAAAAGAACAAAAGATTGCATGGTCCCAAACCAAATTCAATAACCTAATGATGTGAGATCACATAATTGCAAGCCTGTGAAAATGACCTCCCTCCACCGCCACAATTACAAATAAAGTTCACAATATAGTTTAGATGCATTTTCTCTGTCACGATAAATTAATTTCGTAATTAAATATAGATTGTTCATAGGATACAACATAGTGATAAATGTAATCACTTCTAACTTTTCAAGGAAAATACACCTTTTAAGCTACTTTACATTTCTCAATTGTTGCAGCTAGGATAAATTGCATCTTACATGTTAGAAGCTCACAAATCAGGCATCCTCAGGCATCATTGCAGAAAATATTCCTGCCTTTCTTTCTTCTGTAGCTATACTATCTGCTACAACCGCGCTAAACTAGATACACATGCATATAGATTATAATAGAAACACATGCAGGCAATTGGTCACATGCTCCGATAAACTCACCTAGATAGGAAAACAAATTAAATAGTTAAAAACAAGTTCATAATCTTCCACCAATAATTTGTTACCCACTCATTACCAAATTCACAAGGAATAATTCGATAGTGATGAAAATTGAATGGCTCTGCCGTGATTTTTAAGTTACTAGGAAATCAATTATATTAGAGGCGATCATGAAAATGGAATTGTAGATGCAAGATTTTTCTCTCTCTAGGCTTCAGTAAAGAGTTCTTACAACTTACAATCCCCTTTTTTTTTTCTTCCAAACACTGCCTATTTATAAACAATTACAAATGCTCATTGGGCTTTTGGTTTTAGGCCTCATACTCGGTGAGTCCGACTCCTTCTATTTGGTTTCTTGGGCTCGGCCCAGTTGGTGGCTCCATCGTGGGGGTTGGGTCCAGCTGGCAGACCCGACGCGGCCCTCGCGGGTCGAGTTCGGCCCATGCCAGCTTCGGTACTCTCAGTACCTGATAATGATGATGCAGGGAGATACGAATTATATATATATATATATATATATAACCAACAAGAGTAGCCTGAGAAATCTGATTTTCTCACTCTAAAATCCCATCTCTTTCATGTCATACTCAATGGCCATGCCAAGGAGAGAGAAATACAGATTTTTGGGCAGAAAAAAGTGAGACAGAATGAAGGAGAGAAATGCCGACCCATCTGCTTTATGTATTGACACGTCATCATCTTTCCCTTCACTATTTGTCATTTTCTTTAGTCTTTTTTCTTTTTCCATAGTCAATCAGTCAAAACCATTTCCTTTCCTATGCTGACTCCTCCGATATAGAGTGTAGTTTTTGACGCTTTTACTTTCTCAATCAATCCCTAAAAGGGTCAAAAATTGCAGTCTACATAAGAGGAGTCAGCATAGGAAATGAAAAAGCCTCGTTGAATAGGGATTCTGATATCTTGCTTGCTGGTATATTAGACTTTACTGTTTGACTATGGAAATAAAGGAAAGGCCACCTTTTCAAGGGTGCCTGATAATGATCATGCAGGGAGATACGGATTACAGATATATATATATATATATATATTTATATATATATATATATATATATATCTAGCAAGAGTAGCCTGATAAATTTGACTTTCTCACTCTAAAATCCCATCTCTTTCATGTCATACTCAATGGCCATGCCAAAGGTCATTGTTGCTGTGCCAAGATGTTCGTTCTCATTATGACGCATAGTACCCAAAAGAGAGAGAAACACAGAGTGAGAGCGCGCGAAAGAAAAAGAGCAGGTAGATAGGCAATAGTTGTCGACATTGTTGTTATTTGGAGTATTTCCATTTTCTGTTTTCAATTACTCCGTATAATAGAACATTTATAATAGACTACTTTCCCTCTATTTCTCTCTCCACTCTTTCTTTTTCTCATTCTACTTCTCTATCTAATATCTCACTTACCCAGGAAAGAAGCAAGAAAGTTCAGTTCATCGCCGCACCTCCAACACACCACGGAGGACCCCACTGTTCCTTCATAGACCCCAGCTCCTCCCAAAGAAGGTGCCTCTCCCCATCATTCACTGGGCCATACACACTAGAGAACATCCACCGAAACCCATCCTTCTCAATGGAAAAATTGCATGAAATTGAGTATGTCCCTCTCCACACATCCGCTCTCCACACCCACCTTTTATCCCACATCACCAAAATACCCCCGGACGTCCTGACAGCCTCCAATGCCTCCCATTCAATAAATCTCCCACCCCACAAACTCCTAACAACCTTATTCGAGATAGAAGCCATCTTCGTCTCCTGTAGACACCACATGCACGCCCCACTTCCTCAGAGCCATCTTCACCACTTTCTTCTTATCCGGGTCATTGAGGCCTCAAACATTCCACGAAATGATACGGCACTTCATTAAAAACACGTAGATGATCCCTCCCCTTTCCTTCTCCCTCTACCTCTCTCACTACTCCTCTCCCTCCCCACCCTGGTCTGCCTTTCATAATTAACATCAGAAATCATACTGCGGATCTCCCTTCCCCCTTTCCACGGAGATAACCTCTTCTTCTTCGTAACAGTCCTATCCCTGCTTTCTTCAGCCCCCACATTCTTCCCCTCAGCAATTGTATATAACACTAGCCGAGCCTTTTAGGGTTTTAGCTTAAATTTTTAAAAATGTGCCACGCAAAACAGCAAAAATACATTCTAATTAAATCTGGTTAAACAGTTAATGTTAGACTACTGACAATATTAGGACATTTTAAGGATGCTAGTGAAGAATTTTTTTGTTCTAGTAATGGTGTATTAAACATAAAGCTTATAACTAATGGGCTCCTAACTAAAAGGAAGAGTACCAGACAATGGGTAGTATATCATTCCAAAAACATATAGCCTTATGTTATTAGACTTGGTAGTTGGTGCATAAAAGGCTTATTTTAAGATGATTGGGTCTAAGATAAATTAATTTTTTTTTTGCAAGAAACTCGCAAATACATTTGCCACTATAATCATTTGCAGGGAACTTGAACCATCACTATAGAGAATACTTACTAGACTACAATCCGTGGTGGTCTAAGATAAATTATTGATTCCAACACCAGACCTCCCATTGTCACGAGTCCAAGCAACATTTGCAATACAAATATAACAATGGAAGGTCTGTGCTCATCAATTATAAGTTCATATATTGTATGAGAGAGAAATGAGAAGAAAAACCTGTTAAATCAACATCGAAGAAGCTAGCTCCTAAAAACTTTGCACTGTTGAAATTAGCTTGCCTCAATATTGACTGAAACAACACAAACAAACTCAGCAATTCAACTATTGTAAATCAACGAGAAGCTGTAGTACATACATACATTTCACATACATGTATGTGTGTGTATGTGTGAATTGTACCATTTTGAAGTCTTGCTTGATCAAGCTTTTCCCACTAAAATCTTTCCCAGTGAGATCCTGACCCATCGTCACTCCAGCACCGTATGGACCTCCACCCTTTCCACATTATCAAAACCCATCAATAAAAATAATAAAATAAATAAATAACCCTCAGAACATTATACAATACCATAAAATCAAAATCATATATCTTATAACCCATATTAAAAAAATAATAATGCTACATTTGGGAGCTAACGGGCGCTTGAAAATGTATAAAATTTACTTCAAAGTTTTAACTAAAAAAATTTCCAATTGCAATTCCAAACCCCAGATTTGGTGTTCCCGAACACAACATAATGTTTTTAGTGGAATTTTAACAGTTCTAACATAATGTTTTTAGTGGAATTTTAACAGAGAGAGGACTGTGGGGTTTCAGAGAGGAGGAGGGGTTTGTGGAAGGAGAGTGGAGGTTTTGGATTTGGAGGGAAGAACAGAAGGAGACGTTGAGAACAGCCATTGTGAAAGTAAAGCGTTTTTGGTGTTGGGTATCTTTATGGATAACATACACATTATCCATGATATATACACGTTACACAATACTATATGAAATCATTAAAGGCAGAAAGTCCTTATATTTATATATTTATATAAATGAAAATTCAAAACTTTGGGACACCTACCGGTGAGACCCCTTCGCCTTGTTTTCCTCTACCATCCCAGAGTGATGACGAGGGTTTAAGTCTTCAAATATACAAAATGGGTTTGTGTCAGACCTGCAGGGTGAGAGCACTCACTTGATGGGCTAATTTAAATTCAAACTTTTCGATAGAAAAAATAACTCACACAATTTTTAACCATGGTGATATCGGCCGTGATAGTAAATTGATAATTTTCTACCACGGTGTTAGACCGTGATAGATTAAAAACATTTTACCACGGTGTTGGACAGTGGTATATTAAAAACCTTCTACCATGGTGAAAAACAATGGTATAAAACACAAATTCTACCACCTTAAAAAATCGTGGTAGAAAGTCTTATATAATTTTTCTATTTATTTCTTTATTTTTTTAAAAATAATAATAATAGTATAGGCCCTATTCAAGGAGGCCTTTTTTTAAAGAACAGTGTGGCCACCCCTAAGAACAGTGGTAGTGGAACATAACAGGTCGATAAGCTGTATGACTTCTAGAATTGATTCTCGGCCTCTTTGGTTTTTCATTGATGGCTTCAATCTGTTCAAGTGTCTCCACAACTTCTTTCATTGGTGGCCTGTCTTTTGTGTAGCAGCTCTGGAAGGATATTTCCCTTCGAACCGGAAGTCTATTATGTCCTTCGACTTCCTTCTGTTATATAATTCTGGTTTGATCCCAGTCAACCAGATTATGTTGCCCATTTGGACGGTTTGTATCAAGTGCTCGCAAACCTGTTAGCATTTCAACAAATACAACACCAAAATCATACATGTCGCTCTTTACATACAGATGTCCTGTCAAATAAGCATGATATCGGTAACATGACACAATTTTACCTCACTAAACTTCGATTCTGATCATCATGGGATCGACTAGCCGCGGGGCCTAATTTTGCCAGGCCAAAGTCTGATATCTATAGACTGGAAAAAAAAAGACAACAAATGTAAAGTCATGCTTCCTTTAATAAGACCTAATTGATAAACCTTTCCCCACAATAATGTATGAAACCTTTGCCACACTAGCATGACAAAATAGAAAAGGTAAAAATGTTCAAAAATGAAATAGATTCATAATCCTTTATATATCATGTGATACTAATCTGTCGACTGCACATAACTTACCCCATCAAGCAATATGTTTGCCGTCTTGAAGTCTATATATTGTTATTTTTTCTGCTACGTGTAAGAATTCCAGGTGAGCTGCTCCCATTCAAATCTTAAGCCGTGTGCCCCATGGAAGTGACTAAACTGATGAGCCCCCTACACTAGTCAAAGTATTTGTTCTAGAGTCAACCAATCAAATGAATTCAACTAATTTGTAAAAGAAAAATGTGTTAATATTCACTAATGTTAGCACATTTGCATTAACTAAAACACACGCACAGAGTCTTACTTCCAAAAAGGTTGTTCTCCAAGCTACCCTTTTGCATAAATTCATAAACAAGTAATAGTTCAGCGTCATCCCAACCGTATCCCAGTAACTTAACAAGGTTAGGATGAGAAAGCATTCCCAGAAAATTTACCTCAGACTGCAAAAATAAATGAAAAAACAAATTCAAAACAGCATTTAGAAGACCTTTTATATATTAAATTTATTAAAATAAAATAAAATAATTGGTGAAAAAGAAACTAGTTCTCCACATGTCAAGGGAAAGAGTATTAACAACTTACAAATAACATGGCTTCCGACTTTCATCATTTTGCACCAGAAATTAAGATGTGTTTTCTGTAATTTCCCTTTTTAATTACAAATTTTATAAAACAGGACCTGTGGTCATTTAACTTTATAATCCACTATCACTAAATTCACTACTTCTCCAGTTTTGGCTGTAATTTCTATTTTAAATTAGATATATACCTGAAGGAGCTTTTAACTTTCCACATAAATATTTAAACACTTCCAATTCACACTAGATTGTCAAAATTTACTAATCAACTACAAGTGCTACATTGCCTCCAAAGAAATTTCATTCATCAAATGGGAACCTTGAATGTAAAAACATTTCCATATTTCACCATTTAGAAAATCTTTTAATCTAGAAATGTGAGGAGTAGTTTCTCTTCTCATACTATAATAATATTATATGTGGACAATAGAGAAGAGCTAGAGTAGAGAAATAAATTACTAGGTAAGAAGGTAGTAGACAAAGAAATAGCACTAAAGTTATATCTGATAAATTTACAAGGTATATGGTTTTGTCTGTGTGTAAACTAAAGAGTTTTAAAAAAAAAAAAAAAATCAAAACTAGCACCATTTTGCTAAATTAAATTTATCTGATAAATACGCATATGATTAGGGGTTTTATGATAATTAAACTGAGATACACATAATTCATAACAAAATAGCCCTCCCCCTCCACCCGAAAGAAATACAAATCCTAAACAAAAAATTAAATGGTTAGTGACCTTTTCACTTTTCTGTGTGAAAAAATTGAACTGCCCTTGGCCATCATTAAGCCATTTTATGCTGCCATTGTTTTAGTTTCTGCATTAAGAAACTAAATTCAACGAAATAGAGATGCCAAGAGGCATCTTAATTCCTCATACCCTAACAACCCAATAAAGTTAAATCCAATGATAAATTTCATATTTAAAGTGGTTGTAAATACCAAAAACCAACTAATTGATCTTTAAACCAGAAGATTATATCCACACCTCTGAGTGAGCGGCCAACTTAAAACTGCACCATAACAAGTTAACAACTTTATGCCATTTCCCAATACATAATTTTTCCTTTTCTACGATTTCTTTTTTCCCTTCAAAATGAACAGTAGATAAAGAGGAGGATTAATTTGCAACACCTTTTTATCTTCATAACTGAAATCAGAATAGCAGCTAAACACTTGATGCTACACTAGAAAGACAAATAACATGGCGTCCGACTTCCATCATCTTGCACCAGAAATTAAGATGTGTTTACTGTAATTTCCCAGTTTTAATTACAAATTTTATAAAACAGAAGGAGCTGTGGTCATTTAATTTCATAATCCACTATCACTAAATTCACTACTTATCTAGTTTTGGCTGCAATTTCTGTTTTAAATTAGATATATACCTGAAGGAGCTTTTATCTTTCCACATAAATATTTAAACACTTCTAAAGTAAAAGCACAACTTATTAGAGACATATTGCTAAGGTTCACAAAAAATACTCGTCATCCAGTAAATAAAAATCTTGGAAGTGAAGCTTATAAGACAGATCATTTTGCTAATTCACACTATTTTGTCAAAGTTTACTAATCAACTACAAGTGCTATATAGCCTCCAAAGAACTTTCATTCATCAAATGTTATCTACATAGCCTCCAAAGAACTTTCATTCTCCTTTCCTTCTTAGATCGACTTCTCTAGCTTTCTCTCTCTATTAGGTTGCAATTGTGAAAAGTAAACCAAGAATGGAAACAAGTTTAATTCTGTTTGGTAGCTTTGGATTCATTAACTAACATGTATAAATTTTTTCCATTCTTAAAAATCCAGTAGCAAGCACATTGTGCTTCAAGCAGTTTGATGAGCGCTGAAAAGTGCGCATTTACACCCGTTAAGTTTAGGTATTCTAGGACCTTTATCTATCTTATTTTTCTTCTATAGATTGATTTCATGTTATTTCCGTTTTCAGGAACTTATCCCAAAATAAGCTAACTTAGCCAAATAAGAGCAGAATTGAAGCAATCTTGAGATTAATCAAAGAAAGGAGCAAAGTGGAAGCAAAAGGAAGCAAATGATGGAAATTCAACAAGTTTGATCGATCAGGGAATCTCTTTGATCGATCCAACTTTCATCGATCTCAGCACTTCAAGATGGGTCTGAGCTATTTTGTCCTTATCCAAAGATCCCACAAAGTACGATCGATCCAACTTTCTTCAGATCAATCGAAAAGATTCCATTTTAACCAGTTGTACCACCCCACCTACCACTTTTGTCTTTTTCCCAAAAATATCTCAAATTTGTCTTTACCCAAAAAGGCACCGCCAAGGTGGATCGATCCAGCCAATGTTCGATAGATCTTAGCCATGTTCGATCGATCCAAGACAAGGTTCGATCGATCGAACTTTCTTAAGTGCGAGAAAATTTAATTTTCAGCTCATAAAAAGTTGTCTCATATCCAATCATTGGGAGGAATATTGATGTACGAGCCCAAGTCATTTTGGGTAACATTTGACCTACCTATATAAGGATTGGAGCTACTTTTTATAAATATCTTGATACATCATCTTTAGATTAGAGAATTCTTAATGAGGAAGAAAAGAAGAGAGGAGGCTAGAGACACAAGCTTGGAGTTCTTCATTAACCAAGAAGAGGAGCAAATTTCTACCATGGAGCTTGCACTTGAGGGTTAGAGGAGCACATCCATGAGTGGCTAGACATCCTCTTGGGGTTAGAGTTAACCTAAGTATGCTTTTTACATCTTGATTTGTGTATTTTTGAGGGGATTTGTGTTGTAATACATGTTTTGACATTTATATATACATAGATCTTG
>JAOTQH010279504.1:0-10265 GCA_025631255.1 Cornus kousa
GTGCTTGTCTCTAGATTTATGTGTTGTTGATGCATGTCTATGTGTATTGATGCCTTTAATCTAGAGATTGTCAAAATGTGAAGTGCTTAATGGAATGTTCTTATGATTTTCTTAATGGTTCATACTTTTTCCTTGATGGATTGTGCCTCTCCCTTAGTTTATTTTCATGCTAGTAGTGTAAATGTAGTGTAGTGTTACAATGGAAGACAATCTATACTTGTTGTTTGATATTCCATACTTTTGAATGCAAGTATGGAATCTTAAACAACAAGTATAGAATAATATTGCTTGGTGGTGATCTCTACACCCCAAGATCTCTCTCTCCTATTTACTCTCTATTAAATTGCATTATTTTTATTTTAGTTTAAATTGCTCTATAGTGTAATCAAACCAACCAACCACTATTTTGATCACTCGACTTACTAACCCTAATCCCGATTCCACTACATAGTACGACACTCAATCCCTTGGGACGATCCCAATTCACCCTATCTATATTTTTAGAGAAAGGTAGTAGTGGCTCTTATAAATGTAAAACTTGGCCCTCACCTAAATTACACACTCTTAAGCTTGTGGTGCGGCGACACACCAGGTTCAAAATTACCTAGTTATAGGACATTGCAGTAAATAAATTATAATAACGTAACAAGAGAATAGAAATGGGAGAAAATGTAGATATAGAAAGTGATAGGGAGAAGAGATAGGAAGAAAGCGATATGGGGGAGAAATAGAAATAGACTGAAATAGAGAAAGAGAAGGATAGAGATAACAAGGATGCTATTTGGAGAAAGTGCTTGAGAAAACAAATAAATAATTAAATTGATTTTGAGGGTGCTGGACCCCTATCTCAGCATGCCTCTACAATTATTTATAGAAAAATAATACGTAAAACAAACTCCAATATGCAAGTATTTTACTTGCATTACAACTCTATCAAAACTAACAATATATTTACATTAAACTAACTTAAGGATAACCACTAATACCTAATTGAAACAAAATAAAAGATAAATACTAATATTGTAATCCCTATCTATCAACTAATTCAAATACTTCTCCCTCATTTGCATTCAATTTGTCTTCCACGTAAAGAATACAACTTCACTTCAGTCCAAACTATATCCACATCATTGGGCCACATTATTGCTGAATATCCCATTTTTAGCCCAAACTAATTACCATGTCATCAATACAAAATTTACCAAAAAGGGTGTCAACAATGCCCCCCAATTTTAAATGTTTTATCAGCTGTCGGCGGCCCAAGCCGATAAAATATTTGAAATTTAAAGTACATTGGAAGGCAATTTTGAACATAAGCTGCGCTAGTCACTTGGAATCAGATTGCAAATCAACAAGCTCCAAAGCTTTATTTATTCTGAATCACCTCTAAGATGATCTTTATTTCATATTAGCCAAATCTGTCGATTTAGGCTTCTTCCTAGATTTTCAGATAGTTTGCCGATATTGCCAACCCATAAACCCAGGAAGGACTTGCCCCCTATGCATTTTCTAACTCCATTAGCAAATCATGATCATAATCGGCAGAGATTAAATTGTTATGAAGCGATTCTAGCCGATCTGCCTATTATTTTTATGACATTGTGCCAGGACGGAGTTTTCTTAACTAATTTTCTTTCTGCCGATTTTGTATTCAGCTCAATCGGCAGGACTATTTCATGCCCAAAAGTCCATTTTTTAGCAAGCATGACTTCACTATAATCAATGGGCTGAAATGGAACATATGGATCAACTAACTTTTGTTGGGGATTTGCAATCACATACCCCCCAGCAGCCATTGGTTTTTCAGCCGATTTTCTTTTAGCTGATTTTGTCTCAGTTGATTTTCTCAACTGAGCTCTAACTAATCTTTTGAAATTAACATTGGCTAGCTTTTTTCTTCTTTTCTTGAAATTGGGCTGAGGACAGCGAGTTAAAATAATTCTTTCAGCTGATGATTGTTTTTGCCGATTATTAGATGTCACAATCGGCAAAGAATTCTGGTACATTGGCCGCTTTGCTTTCAGCTGATTTGTACCCTTCCATTCATCAATAACGTGCTGATAGCTTTTTCAACTTTGTTGTTGATAAGTCATCTGTTGTGACTGATTTACCACCTGCTGATAATCGGCAGTCGGTAACTGATAATATCTTGACAAATTTTGCTGCCGATTTTCTTGTAAAATTTCCTTCCGAGATCGGCAAGACTGGCCAATTTTGGTGCTGGTTATCGGCAGCCCCTCATGTAACAGAGATTATGATACAGGGGTGACATAATGATTTCCACTTGGTCAGGATAAGGTTTCCTGTACATAGGCTGAGCACGTTTACGCCCTTGAACTTCCTCGGCCTGGATAAGCTGAGCTATCAATTCTTTAATCTCCTGATCAATCTCCCCCATTTTTTGCTGTTTTCTTTGAGGGAGAATTGGCATAACTGGTGAGCGTTGTATTTGAGCCATTAGTGTTTTCATTCTCTGCTTAAATTCTGGTCAACTTTCTTGCTGATTGGCCATCAGTTGCCCCCCAAGTACCGAAGATTGTGATACGGGGGTAACATGCTGATTTACCACTTGCCGATAATCGACTGTTGGAACATGCCAATAATCGGCTGCTGACACTTGTCGATAATCGGTGACTATTGGAACATGCTAATAATCAGCGGTTGTTGGCGTCTGTCGATAATCAACTTCTGTTGGAATATGCCGATTATTAACTATCGGTACTTGCTGATAATCAGTGACTTCTGGAACATGCCGATAATCAGTTGCTGGAACATGCCGATAATCGGTGACTGATTGCTGATAATTATTTGGCCAACCATATGGCTGATTAAAATATTGATACATTGGCTGATTTGACTGATCAAAATATTTATATGTCGGTTGAGAAGCCGACTGCGTATATTTACTATAAATCACTCACCTAGTGGGGTCCCACCGGGCGTGCCTAAAATGTTGACACTAAAAATCGGCTAGCTAAAGCCGATCTTAAATTGATGAATTGCGGGCATGCCAGAACCAATAATATGGTTCGAGTGTAAATAGTCAACTGTAATCTCTTTGAGTAGTTTGACTATTAGGTGATTATAGGATAAAGAGAACAAAAGAAACTCCTTTATGAGTTCTACCTGCCTTAGTTAAAAGGACTTTTTTAATGAGTAATTTATAGTAACGAAACCAGAGAATAGAAATGGGAGAAAATATAGATATAGAAAGGGATAGGGAGAAGAGATAGGAAGAGAAAGATATGAGGGAGAAGACAGAAATAGACTGAAATAGAGAAGGAATGAGAGATAGATATAGCAAGGATGCTATTTGGGAAAGTTCTTGAGAAAGCAATAACAATATTAAAATTGATTCTGAGGGTGCTGGAGCCCATACAAAGCATGCCTAAAGCATTATTTATAGAAAATTACGTGAAACTAACTCCTACATGCAAGTGTTCTACTTGCATTATAACTCCATTATTATCTAAACCAAACTAATCCTATTTGATTACTAATTCTTCACTAATTTCAAATACAAGATAAAACTACAACTCTTATCTACTATATTTCAAATTAAAAAAGAACCCATCAATCCATGAAACGCCCTAACACACAGCTCTATCTTGTTTGAAGTCTGCCACATCACTATTCATGTAATCCATAATTATGCAAACACTAATGAATTTCATTCCAATCGAAATGCTAGTCCAAAGCCACCTTCAGCCCAATCACAAACCTTAACACAAATATCCCTTATTGCCCAAACTTCATTGCTCATCAGGCTTTACACTCTTGGCCCACACCACTATACCATTGCTCATCAAGCCCAATTGAGGCCCAAACCCAATTACCAAAATAGGTGTCAACATACGTATATGATCATATAAATATATATTTCAGGCAAGTCTATGTATGTTCATGTATAAAATAAAATGCTTTATAAAATGTAATGTGAATCACATTGACCTGCTTAAGTGAATCTACGATGAACCAAGGGGGGAGGGGGTGTTGACACCCATTTTGGTAATTGGGTTTGGGCTCCAATTAGGCTTGATGAACAGTGACATAGTGGTGTGGGCCAAAAACATAAAGCTAGATGAGTGACGATGTGTTAAAAGTTTGGGCCATAGAGGATATTTGGGTCATGGTTTATAATTGGGCTGAAAGTGGTTTGGATTAGCAATTTAGTTGGAATAAAACTCATTAGTGTTATACATGAACATGGATTACAGGAACATTGACATAGCAGGTTTCACGTAGAATAAAGCTACATGCAACGTGCAAGGGCGCTACATACCGGATAAAGTATTTTTGAAATATTTTTGAACTCTATGTTAGTTAAGAATTAATATTTATTTAGGAACCTTAGTTTGAATTTAAATTCAGTGATGAGATAGAGTTTTATTGTAATTAGAATACTTATTGGTAGGAGTTAATTTGTTTCTAATGATTTCTATAAATAAACAAAAAGGCATGCTGAGAAAGAGGTCCAGTACCCTCAGAATCAATTTATTATTTTATTTGCTTTCTCATGCTCTTTCCCAGAATAACATCCTTGCTATTTCTCTTTCACTTTATCTCTTTCTCTCTATATTTCTTTCTATCTTTTTTCCTTCTAATTCTATCTCTTCTATTCTCTATATCTCGCTTTATCTTTTTCTGTCTCTCTCTCTATCTTTCTTTCTATATCTATTTCTCCCTCTTTCTATTTTCTTCAAACGTTACTATAATTATTCACTAAAAAGTCCTTTTAATTAAGGCAGTTAGAACTCATGAAGGAGTTTTCCTATTCTCTTTCTCCTATAATCGCCTGAGTCAAATTTATCAAAGAGACTACAAGTTGATCATACACAATTAAACCATATATTTGGTTTTGGCACGCCCGCAAAAGATCAATTTAAGATTGGCTCGTTCCAGCGTCAACAATTTTGGCACGCCCGGTGGGACACCACTAGGTGAATAATTTATTTACAGCGAAGATGCCTCCCAAGAGGAACTCAAAGAATACGAATTCGAATGACGAAGAGAAAGAGAAAGTCCAGCCAATTGGTCAAGCCTGGTCTCATACAGCAGGAGCTTCCTTCCCATCGGATGTTCCTTTCATGCAAGTGCTTGAGTCCATTCGGCAAGGAATGGAAAAGGTGAATGCCCGCATGGATGGGATGGATCAGAAAATAGATGTAATGTCAAATCAAATATCGGTGGTGCAAAGCTGATCTGATCAGGCAGAAGCTTCAAATGTGCAGGAGTCATTGGGTTGGCATATTTCTTTATCGAAGGTGATTATTCCTGAAGAACCAAGGACAACAATGACGGGAGTGATGCTGCAAAATCCAACCATTGGAATGCCAATCAGTATGATGCCATCTCAAGCATTGGGTATTACAATCAGCAATGTGTCGAATCTTACTCTTAGTGTGCCGATTAGAAACCCACCAATATTGTCAGATCCGCCGGCAGTAACTTCCGTGCCGGTTTATCAGCCACCAGTAAATAATCAACATAATAAAAATGTGCGGCGTCCACAGGTGCAGCCGATTCTTTTGGTGAGAGATCAGCAAGAGGTGGTTGGAAAACAAAATTAAGGAAGGGCTAATCCATTGGTGCCACCGGCGGCTGCCGGGGGCAAGTCAATGCAAATCAATAAAGAGAATGGGTTAATCCATTTATTCCGCATCACCCAAATGATCCCCTAGGACAAAATGCAAGGATTGATAGGGCTCAGATTTTAGCTTTGATATAGGCTGAGGTGGCACAGGGACACAGACGTGCTCGACTAGTATACAGAAAGCCCTATCCTAATCATATCGATGCCCATGAGCTGCCTAAAAATTATCAGTATCTTGATTTTTCTATGTATAGTGGCGAAGAAAATTTTTCTACGGTGCAGCACATTGCGAGGTTCACAGCGTAATGTGGGGAAGCAGGCCCTAGCCCTTGGTTGAGGATGAGTTTATTCTCTAGTTCTCTTATCGGGGTGGCGTTTGAATGGTATAGAAATTTACCAGCTAATTCCATCCAAACATGGGAGGAAATGGAAGAAGCTTTCCATACCCAATTTTACTGAATAGATACAGAAGCTACGCCGGCAGATATATTCCGTTTATCTCAATTGTCGAGCGAATCGGTTGAAACTTTCATTGCCAGGTTCAGAAAAGCTAAACTTAAATGTTGAGTAAGTTTGCCAGAACCAGAATATATCAAGTTGGCATTAAATGGTTTAGATATTGAACATTGTAAGAGGTTTGATGGGGTTGAGTTTCAAGATCTTTTTGATTTAGTAGACAGGGCTACTCGGTATGAGGAGATACTTAAAGAAGAAAAGGAAAGGAAGAACTCTTCTAAGGGGACTTATTATAAGGACTTTAATTATGAAGTATTCTTGGCAGAAGTTGGGGATGAGTTAGAAATTGACGTTGTAGAGGTCAATATCAAGAAGCCTAACATTTGTGAGGCATTGGTTAAACCTAAGCCGACCTCGGGGGGCAGTTCAACATCAACATCGGTAGCAAGGAAAGGTCCTGCCGATAATGGGAAAATTTATTGTTTTGATTTGTCAAAAACAGATCAGATTTTTGATCACTTGTTGGCTGATCATATGATATCTTTGCCTAGGGGGCATAAGAATTCATCGGCAAGTGACCTAAAAGGAAAAAAGTACTGTAAGTATCATAATTCTTGGAACCATGCTAATAATGATTGTACTGTTCTACAAGGTGTATTGCAGAAAGCTATTAATGAAGGTACTCTAAAATTCCCAGAGAAAACTTTAGACACTATGCAGGTGGATACCAATCCATTTCCTACAATCGTATCTTCAACTGTGATAAGTTTGGCTAAAAGAGAGAATCAGCAGGAGGCTGAGAAGATGTCAGATGCATTCTTTCCATCAGATGTGACACCAGCAAAGATGGTAGAATTGCAGAAGCAATTAAGAGGCTCAATTGGCTTTGATAGACCATGGTTGTTATCTAAATTGTAAAAGAAAGCAGAAACTTAAAGGAGAAGGGCTAGAAGAGGTTCAACTGAAGAAGAAATGAGTTCTTGAGAGGCTAAGCTTCCCAATTAAGTGTGGCGAAGAGTATTGGTAAGAGGAATCTAGTAGCAGCTAGGTGAATGTAGGAAAATAGAATCAGCAGGAGTTTATATCCAGCCGATTCTAGTCCAAAAATTGGCATCCCAGTTTTAAAAGACGTTTCTCAGTTCAATAAAAAATTTAGGTGCAAAAGGGAGCCAATTCATATAAGATACTGACTATAAAGCCAAAGATAGACCCAGTTATGGATAGATGGACTCGAGTTAATCATCTAAAATTCCCTAAAATTTGGCAATATCAGAATGGAGGCCCTACTCGATCTCAGGAATGCAGAGAACAAAGGAGAAGGGCTAAGAAGAAAAGGAAAACAGAAGGGGTAAGCAAATAAGAGTTGGCTGAGGAGGTCAGTATTCCAGAAACAGATCAACCGATTGAGGTAGAGGAGCATCTGTTGACATGGCCCAGACGTAAAAATGAGTTTAAAATTCAGTTCGACAATTTCCCAGATGAATGTCATGTAATATGGCATTTGTGTTACTAGCAATGTTCCAGGCTCCATCGGTATCAAGTGCAAGCACCGAGAATGAGGAGGCAAAAAATGAAAGCAGAGCCAAGGAGAAAAAAACTCAGCCGATTCAGAATTTATCAATTCTTTCTTCAGAATCGGTGAAAAAGGTATTCTTTGAAAAACCTTTGTTAGCGATGACTCAACAGCTAAGGCTTTTGTACGTCAAGGTGTGGGTAGAAGGCCAACCTATCAACCGAGTCTTGGTTGACAATGGCTCGGTTCTGAATGTTATACTAGCTAACACTCTGAAGAAACTTGGCAAGAGTATGGAAGATGTTATTCCTACTGACGTAGCAATTTGTGGGTTTAACGGAGGTTCTACTAGTACGAAAGGAATTCTTCCCTTAGAAGTTGAAATTGGGGGAAGGACATCATTCACGGTATTTTTTATTGTTGAATCCATGGCCTCATATAATTTACTATTAGGTCGTGATTGGATTCATCCGAATATGTGCATTTCATCATTATTACATCAGATGCTGATCTTTTGGGATGGAGATAAGGTAAAGATAGTGAATGCCGATGATAAACCATTCGTGGCAAAAGTGTACTTGGAAGATGCAATTTTGTATGATGAGGAATGTGTTCCCATTTGATTTGTTGGAACGGGATGTGATAACCGATTTTTTTTAAAAATTTTAAATTATATTTCATGATTTTAATTGTCAAAGATTGACTGTTTAATTTTATTTGGTGATTTACCCAAGTGGGATTTAATGGGTTTATTTTTTTGTTGCATTTATAATCTTATTGAAGATTAATTAGTTGATTTAATTTTGTTACATTATATATATAAATGTCTGATGGATTTATGATGTAGAGGGAGGAGTGTCGAAATGGATAGAGGAAAAGAGATTTTGATTATTTTTTCGCGGGTCCCACTGGAAGAGAAATGGGATTGGGACTTTGTTTATTAGATATTATATAAATTTATATATAGATATACATTGTATCTGCTAAAGGAACAACCGTAAGTGGGGGGAACATAAAAGCAAAATGAGAAATGGAAATTGTGCGGGTCCACCTAATGATTTAATGAGTTTGATTTTGGTTTACATTTTTTGTACATATATTTTATGTTAGATTGTGATGATGATATAGAAAGGAGCCAAAGTGCTGCGAAATGGTGATGGAAAGAAAGTGAGTTGTGAGTTGTGATTTGTATTTGGTGCGGGGCCCATAAATTTTAATAGGTTTGATGAGATTTTTGTTGCTTTGTATATTATATATATATTTGATGGCATAAATTGGGTGTACAGCCGAAATAGAGGAAGAAAGGGATGTAATGATGATTTTAGTTCTTTTTGCTTTTGACCAAGTGCAATGTGTTTATGTAGTGTGTGCTGTGTAATAGAAAAATGAGGATAGAATGATGAAGATAAAAATGAAGATAGAGATGAGGAAGGGCAGGTGGTTGCCAAAAGTGGAGTGATAAGGTGGCGGGTCCACCTATAATGATTTTTTTGATATTTGATATTTGATTTTTTGATGCATAAGATGATACTGTTAGTGTCGGTGGAATGCATTTGGCTATAAAATGAATGTTTGGTGCACTGATCAGAAAATAATACAGAGAAGGAAATTGAGGAAAAATAGAGAGAAGCATAGAGAGTGCCGAGTTGGATACAAGAGGCTGAAGGCTTCGAAAATTGATGGTCCAGTGATGGTTTAATTATTTTACAGTGTAGGGATCATCATACCTTGAATGGCCTGGTAGATTTTATTTTAAATATCTTTTTCACTGATATTTTATTAAAATTGCATATATCTATATTTTTGTTCAAAAGCATAGGTATTATGTTTTTAAACTGATTTTTCATGAAATTTCTTGAAATCCTTATTATGGTATTTCTATTGGGACTTCCCCCGTCTCACCCCCCTACAGTTTCAGGTACCGAGGATGAACTTCGATTGATAGTAGTGGGCTAGGTGGAAGAGTTGGTTTTGAGGAATTATTTAACTTATTTAGATAATTTTGTATATTCATTTTTGAGGAATTGATTTTGTATCAATAAATTGATATTTCTTTTGAGATCCTGGGAGTGTAATGAAATATTTTGATTTGAATAAATGGAGGAATTTATTTAGAAAATTCGGGGCGTTACACGGGAGCTAACGGAAGACCAATAAAGGCAACCATGAGAAGAAGTCTTGCCGATCAAGAAATCGGTGAGTTACAGCAGGAAAATTCCAAGCCAAAGGTAGAACTCCCTCGGCTTACTATAGTTGAAGAAGAGGTCAATGGAAGTGAAACTTGAAAGAGAAGCCGCTCGGTAGTAGGCCTACAGGGCCGCTTATATTAGGTTACAAGCTTACATAGCTGAAAAATGGCTAGAAAACGAAGCAAATACAAAGCCAGGATTATTGGCAAATATTGTCGATGTTGATCGAGTTGAAAATGAAAAGTTGGATGCCATTCAATTAAAAGATTTGGAATTAGCACCAGCTAAACTAGATGATCTCAAAGCGGAAACTCAAGATCCATTGAAGGAGGTGAATTTAGGCACCGATGCAGAGCCTAGACCAACCTATATCAGTACATTGTTAGAGCCAGAACTACAAGCCGAGGTGATCGACATGTTAAAAGAATACAGTGACTATTTTGCTTAAAATTATAAAGAGATGCCTGGTTTATCCAGGGTCCTGGTGGAACGTCGGCTGCCCCATTAAAGATGG
>JAOTQH010279515.1:0-10265 GCA_025631255.1 Cornus kousa
ATATTCTCATATCAAATATTCTGTCAAGGAGTAATTGAAGGATTCCTATAATAATATATTCCAAATATAGCATCTTCCTTGTTGAGGGATTTATAAATTTAAGTTGCACCCTCTCTAATAGCTTAAGCTTTTGGAGTAGATGGTAGTTAAAAGTACTAAAAACCTATTTGAAGCTTAGTTAGAATGAATGTGAATCTTGAGTTTTATTTAAGCTCCACTAGCCAAGCCGAAACCTGACATTCACGCAATTTGATACGCTCAAGGTTTTTACAAGCTTAAGCGAGTTCATTCATCAACCAAATTAAGCTTGATAAATCACAAGCCTTCTTAATTTTCTTCTAAAAAGTAACACAGAAATTTTATATTTGTAGTTACAATAATTACATAAAACCAACCTTGCAACTGTAGAAACTTTTTTTTTTTTTCCTTATAAGTAACCTTGCAACTGTAGAAACTTAGAAGCCAGATTCCCTCAAGCTCACTAGTAAGAGAGCTTTAATTATTACTTGACATGCTAAATCACATTTTCTTTACTGGTATGAATTAAAGGCGAGGAAGATAAGCAGCCTATTGGTGCAATTATTTATGAGTGATTATCATCAGATATCAAGCCAATTATATAATGTTTACATATTCTTATATGTATTACAGCTAATTTCATTATTTGAGTCCCAATTACCATGTACATCAATCAAGCACCCACAAAGACACCATTACCTAAAAATCAACAAAAATATTCAGGGCTGTAACTGTGTGATTCAACTACATTCATTGGGGCAAATAATCAGGGCCTCCTCATAATGTATGCAAAGAAGTGTAAATGTGACAAATGAATGTTGGAACGGAGCTCTGTCTCCTCAAAGTTACAAAAGGGTTGATCCCAAACTGTTGATTATAAATTTATAATACATCCACAAAGACACCATTACCTAAAAATCAACAAAAATATATGACACTTCACATTTCAACCACTGATACGAGTTATAAACAAATAACTGGGAGAAAAAGCAAAGAAATAAAAACAAACAAACAAGAGGAACTGAATGATTTGCCATGAAATTGGAAACTTTTGACTCAACTGTGTATTCTGTGTCCTAAACCCAATCTACCATTCAATTCATCAACTGAGTATTCATCAATAGGCAGGTAAGCTTTTTCATATAGCAGACAGATTAAACATAGTATTATTATATAAAGTATTTTTAGGGCATTTTATCAAACGTGTGAAAAACCCAATAACGATAACATCTGTGTGTGGGTGAATAAATATATATATATATATATATATATATACACACACACATACATATATGCAATTTTAGGATTGATTGGGAGAAAATTTTACCCAGTAGTTGTCGGTCCCAAACACGGCATATAGGAAGAGAGTGTGAAGTTCTTGTAGTTTGTACCTTATTCCAGAGAATACAAAAAAGTAGTTTAAAACGGAGGCCTCCTCCTGTGACTGGGTTGCTTTTTCTGTGATCGCTGTGTGTGCGTCTGTGCGTGCGTGCGTGCGTGCGTTTATGATCAAGATTTATGAACCGGCCTACCATATTTTCCGTACAGGCGGGTGGTGTCAATTTCTGACACTTCTTAATTCGGTATAAAAAAATTAAACCCAAAGTTCAGCCCGAGCCCGTCAGGCACTGGCCCGGTCTAAGTCCATTACGGGCTACCGGACCTATAAGAAATTAAGAAGTGGCTGGATCCTACTATCCCTCTCCCAACCTATTACAAATAAATTTGGACATTATTTTTAACACAAATTACACTGATTTCTCCTAAAATTTGAACAAATTACACAATATTAAATTATTTAGCATTTATTATTTTGAATTCTTGTGAAATTTGGTGCACATGCTCAACGACATCATTAGCATTTTCTTTCTGACAGACTTGCGGATCAAATTTTACAAAATGATATATTTGCCCTTCATGTTGAAAGTCACTTTTAGGCCGCGGGGAAACTGATTCAAGGAAAATTAAAATAATACACGTTGAATGGTCGACCTGAATGTAATTTTGCCCCAGTGTAATTTACCATAACTATTAAATGGTGTTATGAATTATCTAATAATTTTAAGCAAGTGCAATCAAGATAAATAAGAATTATATAACTATTATAAATATGAAAACAAATATAAAAGACATAAACAAAAGTTTTAAGAAAAGAGAGAAACGGAGCTTCTTTATATACTTTATGATTTTGTTACATATTGCATACACGTCATCATCATATATATAGCCACAGCCTAAGCTTGTCTAGCAAGCTAATGAATCAAGTTGCTAGACCACGTTCATGGACACTTGTATGGTGTATCAAATTGCAAGGCATTTTGCATATCCACCTGTAAGCATACTTTATTGTGGATCTCAACTAATATATATCTATAACACTCCCTCTTAAGGTCCACAATGACACACTAAGAATATGTCTTATTAAAATCTTGCTAAGAAAAACTCAACGTGACAAAACCCTAACGAAAGAAAAAGAATACAATATTCTTGTGTATTTGAAAGTAGTATTGCATAGGTTAAAACTACTTCATTAAAACCTTGCCAGAAAAAGCCAGTGTGACAAAATCTGGACGAAGGAAAAGGAGTACAGTATGTTAATACCTTTTCAACCAATTGCTCCTCCTCATTGTTGCATTAGTTCAACACTGAAGATCCTTGAGTTGACGCATTCCAATATTGTGTACTAACTTCTTGAATGTTGTAGTTGAAAGCGCTTTAGTAAATAAATCTGCTAGATTGTCACTGGAGCATATTTGCTGAACATCAATGTCAAAGCTTTTCTAGAGCTTATGTGTGGAGAAGAACTTTAGTGAAATATGTTTGGTTCTATCATTTTTGATGTAACCTCCTCTTATCTGTTTGATACAAGCAGTATTGTCTTCGTATAAAATTGTGGGGCTACCTATTATTGGAGATAGTCCGTATGATTCCCGAATATATTGTATCATAGATCCCAACCAAACATATTCTCGACCTGCTTCATGAATTACGAGGATCTCGGAGTGATTTGAATAAGTGACAGTCATTGTCTATTTTATAAATCACTATGATATAGCAGTATTGCCACAAGTAAACACATACCCTGTTTGGGATCGAGCTTGATGTGGGTCAGAAAGATATCCTGCATCCGCATATCCAATCAATTGGGGCTTTGATATTTTTTAATAGAACACCCTTATATCAGTAGTTCCACAAAGATAACGCAGAATGTGCTTGACCCCATTCCAATGTCTCTGAGTTGGTGCTAAATTATACCATTTTAGTAAGTTGACTACAAATGTTATGTTAGATCGAGTGCAATTTTTAAAATACATTGGAGCACCAATTACACTAAGATGTGATATTGCAGGACCAAGAAGTTCTTCATCATCTTTAGGATGAAAATGATCTTTCTTAATATCAAGTGATCGAACTATCATTGGGGAGCTTAATGGATGAGCCTTATCTATATAAAAGCGCTTCAAGACTTTTTCTATATATTTTGACTGGTGGATAAGAATTTTATTTGGTAAATGCTCGATTTGCAAGCCGAGACAAAATTTTATTTTTTCAAGATCTTTCATTTCAAATTTCTTTTTCAAATAATTAGCAATCACGGTGAGCTCGTCAGGAGTTCCCACAAGTTTGAGATTTGGAAACTTGGGATGTTATTAAGTATTGAATATGGCTAGGACTTGGTTTTAGTACGTGTGATACCCCTCGAATCCGAGACACGGGTTGATCAGACCCAAGCCCAAACCAGAGGGATATCAAACAATTAATATTTTATAATGAACACAGAATACAAAAGAGATTTAAGAAATAAAAATTTAAAAGCTAAAAGGAACTAATTAAAATCTTCAAATCCATATAATTAACCAAATTCGATAATCCAAACTTTATAAGTTTACAACTCGGGAATCCATCCACTGGACCCCTTATTAAAAATCCAAACTGAAACAAAATGTCAGAAAAAGTATCTAAAACTAAACATAAGAAAGATTCCTACATAGTCGGTGGAATAGAAGTCTGTATCTGCTCTGCACGATCCAAATCTAACCCTGGAACTGCCGTGCACCTGAAAAATAAAAGAGTGGGTCAGGCCCACATGCAAGTCCTATTCTACTACAATCCAAATAGTAATCCGATACGCAGATACATCCTAGAAAGACTCAACAATATCTAGAATAGTCTATATAGGTATATACCACACACTAATAGGATCCTCGCTAGTCCAATAGGTCTGTCTCAACCTGAATAGAAGGCAACATGTGAATACGCACCCTAAGGTGGGCATGAGTACCTAGACCTACAAGGGAACAACACCTATGTCCAGTTATCCATCCTAAGCGATATACGCGCTCTAACCATGGTCCTGAGACTCAAGCTCATAACATGGCATCATAATATATATATATATATATATATATATAAAGTCCGTACTCCTCCTAATACAAAATACCATCCATCTGTGTACTGGTCTGATATATGTATAACTAATCCATCCCGAAACCAAAGTAGGTCATTCAATTCTCAATTGATATGACACAAGTAGGTAATGGATTTAACCTATAAGATTAATCCATACGTTAATCCAAATTAGGTAGAACTTAGTGGTTGAACTAGCTCATACCTAGTATGTCACCGTCCCATACCGGTACATACAATCCTCCAGTTAACACAGTTGACAATACAGTGCTAAATAGTCATCAACCATACTCCAGAATATGCACAGGATAAATTTAATGCATATACATAATTATTAGGCATTCAAAACAGAGCCTAAAATCATAATCAATGTTGTAAACTGCAGCAACATAGTCAACAATTTACATCCTCCAATAAAATCCATGAATTGATACAATTTAGAACAATTTAAGTACCAATTAATTTCCAACATGTATACGGCCAGTTAATGCATGCAATATAAGATTTAGAAATCACATTACAATCCTTTATATAAATGAAATAAGACTGCACATTTATCTCCTCCAAACCATACTGTAATTGATGCAACAAACAGTAGAAGTAACCAATAATTAATTTCCACTAAGCATACTTATTTTCCCAGACAAAAAATTATATTCTTATAACACAGTTGAGGCATGATTGATAAATTTTAAATCATGCAAAAGAAATCAAAACTCTGCTCAAAGCAGTAAGCAGTTTTAAGGTTTATTAACCACCCTTCCATATACAGTTTTATTATTTAACCTTAAGTTGTTTCAAATTCCCAAACAATAATATTAACAATGCTTCCAACCAGTTTTACATCTCTGAAATAATTATACAGACCATCCATACCCATTGAAACAAACCAAAAACCTTCCCACAGGTCAAACTAGACCCGAAACCACGTAAAACCAAAGAGGAGAGGGTGGAGCCGCCTCTCCCCTTGGTGGAGCTGCCTCCACCACATGTGGAGCCCGCTTTGCACCTTATAGATCCGACTCAACACCCTTCCTTTGTCGAGCCGTCTCTTCTCCGTTGAGAGCCGTAACGCTTCACTGTTCGTCTTCTTCAAGTCCGGTGATTAACAGAGCCTCTATGGTGTGTTATAATTCTAATTCCAGATTCAAATCTCAGTCTTAATTAAATTTTAAATCACTGATATTCAATGATAGCATACATGGAACACAATTCAGAAGCAACGATCACTTAATTCAATACTATTTTAATCACTTATTCTAGGGTTCGTTTAATGTCTCAGACTAATCCTTAAACAAAAATATGCATTCACAACAAGAATTTAACACAAGATTTAAAACGATCGGCAACAAGATTTCAGTTAAAACTTTTAAGCAACACTAAAACAGATTAATTCAATGGAACTAAAAATTGATTAAACATGCATATAAGATGAATCATAACATTCGTTTCATCCATTTTAATCTTTGATCAATCCCTGGAGTCTTAACTAGGCATGCACAGAACACGAATTAACGGGAGAGAGAAGAACAGAGATTTGCCTGCAGTTTCAAATTTTGAAACTGTAATCACTGTTTTTAAAGTTTCCGACAATGTCCTAGACTGCCGTTCCACTCCTCCGGTACTCTTGGTTCAACAAGAAGCAGCCCCGTTCCTTTCTTCTTAAATCTCCTTTTTAAACTCCCAGAATTCTCCCTATGTTGTTTTCTGTATATCTCTCTGTTTCTTAAATACGTGAATATGGTGAACAGGGTTTACAAAAAACCCTTAGCAGACATATACTCCTATATTCATAGGCTTTATTTCAAACCCTAAATTAAACCCTAATCCAACTATAAGTTGGCTCAACCTAGACATGATGTACCATAAAACCCTAAAATCCATTCCCTAACTAAGTCGGTGCAATTATAAAATAAACCCTAATAATACTAACACAGATAACATTTAAAAGCAGACCCACACAAGCACGTAAATAATAAAAACTTAATAATACAACTCAATTAATAAAACAAACCAAAAATACAATCTAATTAAAACAACTACAATTAATTCAACAAAACGAGCAAATAAACAGATAAAACAATTAAACAGGCAATTAAAATAATTAACTTAATAAAAATGCAATTAAATAAAATAATTACATTCCAGGACTATCCTTGTAAAATTTGGGGTATTACAAGTACTTACTTTTGACACTATTATCATGTATGTAATGAGGCCAATGGCCAAGCATGTTTACATTAGTACTTGTATTCATTTGGTACCATATTTTGCTTTAAAAATGTATCTTAACCAACTTTAGAGGTTTGGCATATGAAATTCTTGTAATTGACATGTATAAGGCCGTAAGCCATTGTATTACATTCAAATATACATAGTAAGTTTGTTGACACGTTCACATATTCACACCTCCTTGAAAATCAACTTTTAACTATTATTTTTGAACCAGTGCATGATGGGAATTGAGGTTTGGGTTAAGCCTCAACACTTTTGGTGGATAGCAAGTCCTAAAGCAGCTTTTTGAGTCATTTTGGCTGACCGAAATGCCATTTCGTTTGACCGATGGCTGTTGAGAACTTCATTGTACAGTAAAACACACATTCAAGTAGCCAAAATCACTGTTTGGGCTCATTTCGGTCGATCGGTGCCTTATTTCGGTCTACTGAACTGGCCCTCTCTCAAAAATCAGCTCTCAAGAAATTTTCTATTCATTTCGGTCGACTGAAATGCCATTTTGGTCAACCTAAATAGCCTTCACTCACTAGCCCTTCAGGTTTCGTTTCAGCACTGATGTTCCAACTTCAAAAGGTCATAACTCCTTCATTCCTAACCCAAATAGGGTGATTCTTGAGCCTAAACTCAAGCATGTTGAGTTAAATTTCCAATGGTACCAATGCCATTCTTAGATTTAAATCACAATGGGAGTTGTTCATATTTTAGTGAGATAGAGTTAGATTTTGTTTAAACCGGGAATGGGCGTCGTGTGGGATTCTTGTCCGAAGTTCTTAGAACCTCTTGGAATGTTGTGAATTGATTAGTTTAGGTTGTGGGGACCTCATTTGACTTGCTAAGGATCAAATTTCCCTTCTTAGTTATAAATTGACCATTTTGTCCTTAATTAACGGATTTTGCTCGTTTTGACTTTCGTTTGCTCTTTCGCTTTCTTTAAGTTCCGTGACTTCATGGAAGGTCATATTGGTGTCCTAGGGATGATTTAAATATCTATAGGCCTTGGTTTTTCTTTTGATTTCGCATTTTAGATCCGTTACCGGGTCAACTTTCGGGGCATCACTTATGCACCAGGTTGAAAAACTTGGGTCATTACATTTGTGGTGTCTTGATCCTAAGTCACCTAAGTTTATTACCCGCAAAGATGTTACTTTGATGAGCTTGCTTTACTTCACCCGAAAAAGGAGTCTTTTGTTATAAGTAAATCTCAGGGTGTTAACCAATTGGTATAGCATGACTTTGAAGCTCCAGAATTACAAGTCAACACTCTAGTTCAGCCCAATGTTGAAAAGGTGCAGGATGATAAAGTATTAGATGAACAACAGTACTATATTGTTACAGGGAGACAGAAAATGCAGATTAAACAACCTCAGAGGTATACTTATACAGATTTAGTTGTTAATGTTTTGTCTGTGGCAGAAAATATTAAAAATAAAGAGCCTTCCACCTACCAAGAAGTTGTTATGGGAAATGAACTTATTTTAAACCAAATAAGTTTATGCATTAACCAGCGATCAATTAAAATACAACATTAATTTACTATTTCTGGGTTTCTTCCACTTATGTCTATTTCTTCTTACTACTTATTTTTGTTCTTCTGCCATTCATTTCTTATGGAAATTAGAGGATTTCCTTGCAAATAATATATATACCTCTTGTGCCTCTCTTCTCTACTCTGTTGTTCCACTTTAAATTTGGACAAAAATAACATATTATACGAAAGTCCTGCTTTTATATGGAAACAAATCAAAATCTAAATATTTTGGGAGAGAAGAAACACTACTTCTATTTGGAAACAAATTGAAGCATGAAAATTTTGGGAGATAATAAATGTTGCTTCTATTTGGGGAGAATATTGAGAGAGAACAAAAAGCTGAATGGATATTTTGGGAGAGAAGAAAGATGGGCGGGATTTGTAATTTCAAATGGGTTGTTGAAAATTCATAAGAGAGGGAAGGAGAATACGTATTTCTCAACAGATATTCGGAAATTATATATAAAACTAATACAGATTTTTACCCTCCTTAATTAATACTGTTAATTTACTAAAATGGAGGAAACTAGACACTGTTGGACTGGAGAGGATCCTGATCCATAAAATCATATAAGTCAAATTTGACATACAACTTTTTAAAATACCAAATGAATTCTTTCTTTATTTTAATATATGTATCCCACGTATCAATATAATTGTAACAAGTTAGCGATTTTATAAACCTCGGATAAAACTAGCATTTATAAATTTAACAAGTGGAATTTTTTTTATATAAAGATATGCTAAGATTATTTGGCACATCATAAGATTATATTCAAAATGTGGATTGGAATAATTAATATTTGGGGCTTCCTTCCCTTTTGGGTCGATCTAAAGTGGGAGCTTGTACTTTATTCAAGATCGAGTCTCCAAGAAAATTGCTTCTATTAAAGGCTCTCTTTTGTCCAAAATAGGGTGTGAAATTATGGTGAAATTGGTCCTCTCGGCTCTTCCCATATACTCCATGTAATGCTTTAGGCTGTCCAAAAAGAATTGTGAAAAATTGTCCAGCACTTTCTCGAATTTTTGGTGTAGTGGGTTAGAGAAGTCCTAAAAAATCAAATGGATAAGTTGGGAAAATTTATGTAACTCTAAAGAAGGCGGAGGTCTCGGTTTTAAGAATATTGAGACTTTCAATTTAGCTCTCATTGCTAAGATTGCTTGGCGGATGGAAGTTGGGGATGGTTTGTTTCTTTGCAGGTCTTTCAAGCAAAAATACTTCAAGCACTGTAACTTTATGGAAGCGACTAATCGTCCAAGTGGATCATGTTGGAAGAGTATTCTATCTTCAAAGGCTGTGATTAAGCGTGGGATGCATTGGCGTATTGGGGATGGTTCACGCTTCAATTGTTGGATGGATAATTAGCTCTAGACCCTCTCAATTTCTCTGTTATTTCAAATCCTCAGGGGGCCTCCTTCTCTTTGGTGGCTGAACTAATTCTTCCTAATGTGCACAAATGGAACTATGATATGATTGGCAGTTTCTTTAATCAACGTGATCGTGAGCTGATTTTGCAAATTCCTCTGAGTATTTCGGGTGGTATTGATTATAAAATATGGGGTGCCTCAAAAACTGGGCGGTTATCGGTCAAAAGTGCGTATTATGTTGTTGAATCTATTCTAAGTAAAGACAACTGTTCTCCACCCTCGGAAGGGTGTAGCTTTGATGCTCGTAGAGGTCCCATGTGGAGGCAGGTTTGGCTGATATGTGCCTACAGGAAGGTTCAGCCTTTTTTTTTATCGTAGTCTCTTCGTAACAGAATTCTGGTGAATGAATCTCTTTGGCGGCAGAGGGTTGTTGAGGTTTCGATGTGTCCGGTGTGCGAGGATGCCGTTGAGACTATTGATCATCTTCTTTATACTTGCTTGTTTGCTTATTTGGTTAAGAAGATTTGCCCATTGCGTCTTGATTTCTTTGGGGTGCAACCGTCCTTTTGGCTGAGGAGATGGGCCTCTCTTTGTAAGGTGTGGTCAGCCTCGGTTGATAGTATGGGTTTGGCGGCCTTTGTTTGCTGATCCATATGGAAGTGCTGTAATGATCTGGTGTTTAAAAATAAGTGATGGGATCCTTATGATG
>JAOTQH010279525.1:0-10265 GCA_025631255.1 Cornus kousa
ACTTAAATATAACGTCTCAGAATTCTCATAATCATAGTTGTAAACTCAAACTTTTATTATTATAATATGCAATGAACACTTAAATATAATAAACATGGAGTGACCCCTTAAATATAATTCCAAGTCACATTGATGCACACACACATAACGTTTGCGTAAGCAAATGTCGCTTTTGCTCCTAATGTAAGCGTTTTTACAAACTTAAATACGGAAACCATAGCAGGATGAGTACACATCACGGATAAAGTACCATTTTGATTTATCTTATCCACCAAATCAGCAATTGATTGATCAGGTTGGATTAGGAACTCTCATGCGCAAATTTAGGTCATGTTGCTTGTGCATTTAAATCAACAATACAACTTTAAATTGATTGGACAATAAATATATAAAGGCTTTAAATTCTCGATTTAATAGGATTACTAAATGTGTTAATATGCGATATAGCATGTGCATTGTGATATAATGTGTTGGCTAAATTTGAATAGAATGACTTGGCATAGGACCCCTCGGGGCGGCGGCGAACTTGGTTTTGGATGAACTAATGCGAATGGGCGCTACTCGAAAACACCCACACCACAATGAGAGACACAAAAACACGACCACACTCAAAGGCACAAAAGCACGGATGACACTAATTGGCAAAATGGTGTTAAGCATCTCTAACTGTACAAAAAGAGAGGTCATGATGATATCATCATTACACAATAAATATGTGAAGGCATTGAATTCTTTATTTATAAGGTTACAACGTTACAAAATAAAGTAATATGTTTTATATGTGTTGCATGTTCTATTTAAATGTCTTGTCTGAGAGTTTTATAAGTACTGAGCCTGTGGTTTGTGAATTTGTGATTTAGGGTGTGAGCTAAATTTGAATAGGATGAGTCACCATCAGGAAAAGTTAGCCCGCTTGCCTTTATTGAATTTGACTATGGTTGAACCAATGCAAATGGGCGTAAGCCTAGCTGCTAGATCACACCCAGTGCTCACCAAAATGAGAGACCCAAAAAGCATGCCGACCCTAGTTGGCAAAGTGGGTATTAAGCATCTCTAGCTACACAAAAAGTAAGGTCGCGATGATATCATCTACGTCCGTACCAACCACTCAACCACTCATCGTGAATTGCTTGATTCAATACGAGTGAAAAACATAACAGAATCCAAATTCAAAATCGATCTAACAATGGTATACAATTTATTCCCTCGTCCAGTGGCAAATGGAGAAATTATTACGTGGTATAGCCCCGGGACCAATGGTCCATTGTAATAATCTCTCTAGCAAATGGGGATCAGGTTGTTGATGAAGTGCACCAAATGGGGTCCTAGATGATATTCAGTAAAGGCACTGGTACGATGAAAATCACCCAATCACAGTAGTTGGGGACTACTACTAATAGGTGGGGGCTATCAGTAGGTGTGGCGGAGATCAAGTCAATAGTTTGATGATGTTCTCATGTGCGTGTACATAGATTATCAAAACTAGTTTACAGGTTCTTGAGGATAACGTCTCTTTCTTGCTAAAGGTAGACCTTACAGTTGGCTCTTTTTTTGTTTCATTCGGTTGCTCTTAAATCCCTTTCAAATCCAATTCTCGTGAAATTCTACCATTCCAATGTGATGTCTCACATTGTCCGGAGAAAGTTGCTGGGACTTGTAACTATATAGTTCCGTTCTGAGAAAAACTATAAGTACTGAGAGGAGAGTGTGCAAATGAGACAATATTTACACAATCTAGATGAGTCGTGATAAATGGTATCAAAACCCCAGTCGAAAATGGAAGGAGTGCATAAGCCCATGTGGGTCGAAACAACGAGGACATTGGGTCCCAAGAGGGGATGGTTGTGATGTCCCATATCGCCTTGGGGGAGAAGTTGTTGATACTTATATGTGTGGACACCTCTTAACTGTGTAGACATGTCTTGAAAAAAATCATGGACAATGAGACTAGTGTATGTAAACCAGACAATATTTGCACGGTGTGAGGCCGATGGTGACATTCAAACTCAAGGGTAGAAGATGAACTTTATGTAAAAAGCTTAAGGGTACTTCGATCATATTTTTGAAGTTAGTTTTGTCCCACTAGATATTAATTAACCACATTATTTAAGGGTAAAAATGTAACTAATGCTCTGTTTGGTTGAATGGATAGAAAAATGGATGAAAGGGAGAGGGAGTGATGGATGAGACATCACTAGATAAGGAAAGATGTCTTCCTCACTTTTTATTTGGTTGAATGAAATGAACAGTAGAAATGATAGATATGATAATATTTTTCCTTGTTTAGTTAGAAGGAAAGGAGAGTTTTTACATTTTTTTACTCATATACAATTATAAAAATTAAATATTCATTTCAAATTTTTAAAAGGCTAAAAATAAACATTATTTAATAATTGTTAGTTATCCTTCTTTTTTATCTCCTTTTCTTCCCAATTTTGGATGAATAAAAAAAATACAGAGGAATGAGGGAATGCTTCCTTCTCCTGTTCCCTTCCCTCCAACCAAACATATCATAAGGGTAATTTTAACATTACAAAATTTTAGTATTATATGAGGGTGAAAATTGCAAACATCAAAGGTCCAAGGTTAATTTACCAAATCTAATAAGTCATGCCAAACATGTTCTGCCGGCACGTAGGGTTCCAACATGTCCTGCCGCTAATCGGGTATGGGAACCCTATCTAACAACGTTCTACACCGTCGAGTTTCCGCCTCGTCGTGCCGCTAATCGAACGGTCGGATATGCCAAGGAAGTTCCCGGTTCAAAAAAAAAAAAAAAAAAACATGTTCTACACTACACCGTGAAATTCCCGCCTCGTCGTGCCACTAATCAAACGGGTATTGGAACCCTTTGTTTCGTAGAAGCAAATATGGAAAGAAAAAATATATATAGACTTTACAGGGTGGGGTTGGGGTTTGATAAAAACCCACCCCGTTATATATATCTTTTTTATATATTTTTTGTAACTACATGTGATGAGTTCTCAAGTTATATGCGAGTAAATTCATAGTTTTGTATTCCATTATGCTCTCTTTACTAATATATATATATATATATATATATATTTGGTTGCTCCTAATGGACTTTCATTTTTTTGGGGGTGCTATTAATTCTATTATCCGAGCAGTTAATGGGCTTCAGCCCATTATTAATATAGTTTTTAAGTTGGCATTTTTATCCTTAATAATTACTCTCATCATTTATCTCCAAAGACATTTAGGGAAATGCCACAAATACGACGCTACCAATGAATCAATCAATCAATCCCCGGCAACGGCGCCAAATATCAAATCAAGTCATTAAACATTTCATTAAGCTCACAATCCAAATACACCACAAGGTTAGAGACATATGCTACTTGCATTCAAAAGCAACACTCCCACATGTGTCGTTGCCTCATTAATAAACTAACCCAACATCTGCACTACCTCGCAAGTATCATAATATCCATTTCACAGCTTGCCAATGGATCGAATGCCTTGAATTTTGTGAGCTCTAGCATCTCCAATTGTTACTTAGCCATGATCCACTTCAACTAAATTTGAAAACAGATTTTTGTTGCCGGTCATGTGTTTGTTAGCACCACTATCCAAGTACCATACATCATCAATATTATCACCATGACATGCAATTAACAAAGTTTTATGAGAATCATTTTCATGGAAATTAAACTTGTTTTCATATATAAAACTGAGAAAGTTTTTAAAAATAGAAACCGAGAGTTTCTAGATCGATTCTAAAGATCGATCTCACCCTCTCTCAAACCATATTCCCTCTTCGTCGCCGCTATCACCATCTTCATCTTCTCCGGCGAATCTCCAGCGACATCACCCATCCCGAATCACTCTCTTCGTAACTTCGAATTCGCATCTCAACCCTGCGCATCTCCACTTCTCTCTTTGGTTTGGGGTAAAATCCGAGGGAAATGCCTTTGATTGGTACACTGACTTAGAAGCGGAGTCGATAGATGGTTGGGACCAGATGGAGCGTGAATATTTAAATACTTGTCAACATAATTTTCATGCATTCATTACCTACATACATTTCTATATGTAAGATACGTTAGCAGGCATGTTCGTTTACTCATACAACTTTCAATTTAGGCTTTGGAGTCATCTTTTGGAAATTTATGCATTTTAACTATAAATTATGTATTATGCTATATACACATCTATTTATAAACAATAGATTGTAAAGAAAACAAATCTTGAAATTAAAAGTTTTGGATCTGGGGATTGAATGTAGATGCTATTGGTATGACTATCTTCTGTTTCCAGAATTAGAAAGTTTGAATCATCCGCATAGGTGAAACATTGCTACAGTGATTACATATTAAACTTCCTAATCTTTCAAGCAATAAAAACGGAAAAACTCAAGACTCTTTAGAGAATTCGTTCAAGAAAAGTCTTATAGTAATGGAATTCAAATGGTAGTGGAAGGTTCGATAGTGTATTTGCCCAAATAAGAAACTTATAATAATGGAATTTGGGTATAATAATGCTATACCCACCTAGTAAATGCCCTATTTATAATAAATCATTCAAGCACCTACTCCATGCCTTACCAATCTTAAGAATCTTAAATCCTTATTATTGCTTCGTATTTAATGGGTTCTGTAAGGATACTACTCCTCATATCTGGGAGACATAACAAAAACCAAGCAATATTCCAGCGAAACAATCTCAAATAACAAAGCATTCAGTCCCCCGTATTATATATACACACACACACACACACACACACACGCACGCACGCACGCACACAATTAGTACTAATAGAAACTAATACAAACTCATATTAATTATAACTTCCTGAATTAAAGTGCTAGTTTATGGTGTACTTGCCCTACTAATACTTAGGACAGAAGAAAAAGAGAAGTTTAACAGAATTTATTACAAACATCTAAGAATTTCGAGATTTTTAAAAGATTAATTTAGCGAACCAAAAGCCAGATGCTTAATTACAGCCACCCACGTCAATCGGAAAAGCAAATTAACATGCCTCACATATACCGAATGTGCAAAAGATTATGTGTGTGTGTGTGTGTGTGTGTGTGTGTGTGTGTATTCAGGCCTACAATAAAATTTCTTACCTGATTAGAAAAAAAGCGGATTTCCTCCACTTCTGGAATTAAGCCTATAATTAACCATCCAATGTTCAGGTCAACACTTGCCTTTTATAGTAGAAATATAGAGTTCAATGCAAAAAAAGCTCCCCATAGTAGACTTCTTGTAAATTTCCCCTTTTCTACTATTAAAAAATTGCAAAGTCCAACAGTTGCTAATTTGCCATTACATACAACCTCAAGTTACAAAATAGAACCTTAGTATTTCTTGATTTTATGGTCACTTCATAGCAATTTTATATAGGTTTGGTTGCTAAAATTTAATTTTTCCTAACATATTCAAGTAAAATATCAAAAAAGGCTAACACAAGCTCATAGATGTTCAATACTTCAATCAATAAGGAGTAAAAATTCAATCCATACATGATAAAAAAAGCTTCATCAAAACTGAATAACTCTAATTCATGCTCCTAGTAAGTTCAAAAGAGTCCATAGAGATAAAGAAGTCACTATCACGAGGATCTTCATCACCAATGGTAAATTGCTTAAAGAGAAAACCGATCAGCACTGCAAATGAACTTATTGCCGGGCTTCAACTCTCTTTTTCTGCCAGAGCCTATCAACAGAACTGTCAGCATCTCCCTGCAAAATTAAACCACCAAAATCACCAATCAAGTATTAACCCTACATGATATGCATATCTGCATGTAAGAAATCAGAAAAAGATAAAATAAAATAATGCAATTCATAGACGCACAATAAATTTCCTAGTTAATAGTATATGCGCTTTAGTCGTCTATGATAATTCATAGCATCCACAAACCAAATATTATAGCTATCATCATTGCACATGCCACAAGGGACTGATGCAGGACATCAAGAGGTATTTTCAAAGTAAAACATTTTTCAAATTTTTTAAAAACCATTTTCATGTGTTACTCGGGGCAGCATATTTATCAACAGAAAACGAAAGCAGACGAGTCTCAGCATTACAAGATAAGAAAACAAATATATTGATAGCAGTTCCGATATATTCAGTAATTCGTCTACTTTTAAATCAATACAGCATGTATCAAGTTACTTAACTTGCTTCCAATGAAGAAGCACAAATCATTTGAATGCAGATCAATAGGTGCATACATGTGTGCGTCAATAGGTGCACACACATGTGCACGTGTGTTTTTAGTTTCTGTTGTTATAATAGGATTTGCTATCAGAAGTTATCAAACTCCTGGTACCACGTACAAGCAAATGCATTTTCAGCATACAATGAACCATAACAATTTCGAGAAAAGCTGACCCAAAAATGATTAACCAATTTTAAAAAATATATATATATATATATTGAAACAGAGTATCAGTGATTAATCCTTAAAAGGGCCAAAACAACACAACATATATTACTGTCATAATGTTATTCCGCACCAGCAGACTATCTAAATGATACTATGTTACATGGGCCATGGCTTTACAACAAACACAACCTCAACAACCTTCTGAAGTTAAATGCGAGCTATGATTACCAAAAACAAAAAATGCAACATATAAGCAAAAGTTAAAACCTGGGCACGGATGAATCCACAGAGAGCAAAAGAGGAGAATTGACCAGTGTAACGGCCAGCCTCATCCAAGTGCCCGACATTAATCTGGACAGATGCGTGATCCTTCGAAGTGATCAGCCGGTTTGTGGCAGAACTGCAACGATATAGTGAATAACAAGTAAAATCTCTTGTAACCAGCTCAATTGAATTCACCATAATAGATTAAAAAAAAGGTGGACAAAGATATACCACTTCCTGGGAATGTAAAGGTCCATGCTTTTTCCCTCGTCGTTTTGCATTTTGGCAGATTATATCAACAGCCTCAAGTTTAAAAAGCTCAAAACACCTGAATTCGGCAAAACCCAATTTAAAAATCTTTCATTAAAATGGAAATTTAACTATTTAACCTGTAATCAGGAATTCTTTCTATAGAACTAACATGCATTTGTATCACAAAATGCATACACCACCCAGCCATTAGCCCAGGTGATATGATCTCTCCTCTCCAAAGGGGAGATTGATAGTTTGAGTCCCGCTAGGGGCAATGTTATAGGGGTTTGTGCATCTGCTTGAACTTCCGGGGAAAAAAAATGCATACAAATGTCTCTTATTCTTATTACGAAAACGGTATAAAATAACAAACTACAACATTTGCATTGCAATGTATACACACCAAGATTCGGTAAAACCCGATCAAAGAATCTTCCATTAAAGAGAAGTCGAAAGAACTTAGGGTATTTAAACATCAAATACATAACTTTGAACTTTTAAATGATGACTGTCAAATATATAACTTTGAACGCTTAAATGATGACTGTCAAATACATAACCTTGAACGCTAAAATGATGACTCTCTAAACCTGTAGTCTGAAATTCTTTACAGAGAACTAACACACATTTGCATCAGAAAATGCATACAAATGACCACCGGGCCATTAGCCCGGATGGCACAATCTCTCCTCCACAAAGGGAAGATTGAAAGCTTGAGCCCCGCCAGAGCCAATGGTGTGGGTGTGTGTTAGTTTGCTTTAACTTTGGGGGGGAAAATTTGCATACAAATGTAGAAATATATGAATTGATTGTCTATTAACAAGGAATTTAAGCAATAATTCAAAAAACAAAAAAAACAAAAAACAAAATGGGTTCAATAACAAGCGATTATTAATGCTTGTGCCGAAATAGTTGATCGATCCGAGTAATATTGCAAAAAAGTGAGTACAACATAAATTAAATAACGAACAAATACAAGGATAGGCAAATACATATATATACACATACACATATATTAACAAATTGAATGAAATTAAATAGATCCATAAAATCATAGCAACGATGGTGAGAAAATAAGTAGATTTCGTTGACATGATAACCAGAATGACTCAAGAGAGAAACGTTACCAGAGGTGAAGACAGAAAACCTGCAAGTTCGGGCGCTGTTGAGAAAGAAGAGGGGTTTGGGAGATCTCTTTTTGGGTTTATAGTAAAACCCTAAGATGTGTTTGTCCCACTCAATTGACGGAAAAGCCCTAGTACTTTTTTCTTATGACACTAAAATTGCAATACAAATTATACAATAAAATGAAGATTTAAAAAAATTATATTAGAAAGGAAGAGAGAGAGATTACTGTACAATAAATATTTTTAAGGAACTGAAAAAAATAAAAAATAGGCCATTAGCTTCACGTGCGCCCCACGTGCTCCTTCCACAAGAAAAGGGCGCCCGTCTTCCCGCCATCGAGTGAATCTCTCTGCTAAAGAGAGAAATTATCATTTCTTTTGCAGCAAAAGAATGGAATTGACGCTTAGTAGTAACGCTCTTAAAACCTTCACTCGATCCATCACAAGCCTCGCACGCATTGGCAACGACCTCACCATTCAAGCCTCTCCTTCTCAGGTACTCTACTTCCCTTTACTTACCCGTGTGTGTATATACATATATATAGCATTCGTTGTCTGTGTATATATATATACACACATATACGTACATATATATATATATGATTTTATTTTGATCCTAAGTTGTATAGCTCCATAATTAACCTAATTATTAATGGATTTCATAAATAATCTGTATCTATTGGGCGATTTTTATATTTATTTCAGATGGGTTTCTTAATCACAATATTAGGATTCAGAATCGATGATCAACGAGTCATTTGTTGGGGTTGGTTCTACATCGTTACTTAGGAAAACCTGGAACAGTTTTTTCAGTACTTCTGCTCCCAATTTGAACATATTGATGATAATTAGGGTTTAGAGGGTTCTGGGAAGTTCATAGATTGGATGATTAGTAAGAGAAAATCGAGTTTAATCGAACATATTGATGATAATTAGGGTTTAGGGGGTTCTGTGAAGTAAATAGAGTGCATTATTAGTAAAACAAAATCGAGTTTAATTTAACTGTTTTGCTTGGTTAAAATGAAACTCTAATTGGTGATTACAACATTTAAACATAATGGGTCAATTATTTCCCTATTGTTTCCCTCTAATGGGTGATTATGACATTTAAACATAAGGGTCAATTATTTTTCTATTGTTTATCTTTCCAGCAAACTAACAGAAGGTTAATTGTATTGGCCAATGTGATGCAATCACGTTGAGTAACAAACTAGTGTACAAAGCATAATGATTTGTTAATTGTATTGGCCAATGTGATGCAATCACGTTGAGTAACAAACTAGTGTACAAAGCATAATGATTTGTGAATATATATATATATATATATATATATATTAAAATTCAATTTCTTTTCCTTTTTGGAAATATTGACTGTGTTCATTTATTTGGATTAGATCAAAGTATCATAAATTTTATGATAGATAAATTATGAAGCTAATGAAAAAGCAATGTGAGTGACTAATTAATTACTCCGTATTTATGTCAGCATATCGGGTTCATTTGCATCAATTTGAAGTTTATTTATTTTTTCATATGTTCCTTTCTAACTGCAGTTCGCTTTGCACACTCTCAACTCATCAAGGTCTGCCTATCAATCTATCACATTTAAGCCCGATTTCTTTGATGTTTATACAATTTCGGGTACCCAAGTGCAATTTAGTGTGCTTTTGAAGGTACAGTTCTATATTTAGACATGTTTGTTAGGATGAACTTGCTTTTGTAAGTAGAATCTAACTTTGATGTATACAGGCAATTTGTTCTGTTCTTAGGACACCTTTTACTAGTATTGATCATTTGAGTGTTCTATTGCCCAATCCTGATGCATCCAAAGTGCAGTGGACTTTGGACTGTTACAATGGTAAGCCATTTTATACACTTACTTTTAGTTTTGTTTCTTCTTCTGGTTCTATTTATATAAGAAAGGGATCTACTACATGCAGACCCTGCAATTGGTGTTTGAAACTATACGTTGGTGGATGAGTTCATATGCATGGCATTACACATGGTGATGCTTTCTACATTCATGATTTGCAATTATTAGAAATATATAGTAACTGCAATTTTGAAATCAATTCCGCAAGTTGTTGTGTCTTATACAAATGTGTTGATTTAAAAGATATTGTCATCATTATATCCATTAGATGACTTTACTCAACCAACAGGCCTGTGGCCTAGCGGTACCAGGCTCCTACTTCCCAAAGGGAGGTCAAGAGTTCGAACCTCAGTGGAGGCAGTGTGTGTGAGTTTCCCAACTAGGAAAA
>JAOTQH010279535.1:0-10264 GCA_025631255.1 Cornus kousa
AGTTTAGAGTTAAGGAAAGTGAAAACAAATAATACAACTGGAGTGGAGGACATGTTATAAAAAGAAGGAGGTCAATTAAATATTTAAAGACTATTTTGAGTAAGAGTCTAACTTTTGAATAAATCTTAAATGAGTTATAAGGATAAATATCACTATTCAAGGTAATATCAAGTCCAAGAATAATTTTTGTTAATTAAGAAGTCTTGGAAAATAGAGATAAACTCAACGTCTACTTTACTTGTAGTATCTAATGAGAAAAACTGTGTAAATGTTTATAAAATATTGAAAAAAGTATATATAAAAATTAAAAATAGAGATCTTCATAAATAATTCTGAATTATGGTCAACAAACTTCACATAATTAAGTAACATAATAGGAAAATAATAATAAAAAAAAGGTATCTCTTTTGGGTAGAACTAAAAAAAAAAAAAAAGAGGGGGGAAGGGGGTTGGTGTTATCGATCTCTGTTGATAGGAACTTTGCATCCATACCCCTATGGACACCGGGAGTAACCAGAGTACTTTCTTATAAAAGTAAAGATACGTATCTCATGGATCGTGCAAGGTGAGTGGGGAAGATGAAAAGTAAAATATTTCATCCCCCTTTTATAGATAATCTGAAAAAGTACCCCGCAAAACGGTCCAAAACAGCCAACCCAAGATCATCTAACCGGTTACCAAGCCTTCCTAACTGGTTAGAAGACCAAAAATCTCAACAAAAACACTCATAATTTCAAATGCTTCAATTTCACACTATTCAAATCCGGAACTTACGGTATATTTCTTACTGAAATAGTTTATTCAAATAAGCTCTTATTGGGCTGAGTTAACTTATTTTTGAGGTTAGTACCTGAAAAACTTCACATAATTAAGTAACATAATAGGAAAATAAAATTGAAATGTCAGTGTTTTTACTTAAACGTGATTCATACTGAAAGTTGTATAATTATAGTATAAAGTTGTATAATTATAGTATAACTCGTTTCCTAAATAAAATGACTGGTTTTCATCTAAACCGATATAATTTAAATACTGAAAGTTGTATAATTTTAGTATAACTCGTTTTCCTAAATAAAATGACTGGTTTTCATCTAACAATAATACAGAAAAGTTGTATAAACGTCATTACTGAAAGTTGTTTAATTATAGTATAACTCATTTTTCTAAATAAAATGACTGATTTTTATCTAAACCGATATAATTCAAATAAAAAAGTTGTCAATTACTAACATAATAGGAAAATAAAATTCAAACATTATATCCTCAAAAACAAAAATATAAATATAAATAACACAAAATACAGATTAAAACATACCTTAAGTCAAAATAGGCCTTAAGTTATACTTCAACCAAATACAGACTTTTGAAATAGAGTTAGATAGTAAATTATAAGTGGGATGTAAGGCAATAGGTGGGTAATATATATAGTGGTGGGAAAATTTTGAGTTGGTGGTTATTTACGGTTAACCGTTTCGGTATCCCAAAGTATATCACGTATTGGAAAAGTTACGTCCCTTTATTTTGAACCCTACACGTGCACAGGTGATGCAAATGTATAGTTCTGATAGGATAGATCAGTGAGAGATGATAATGCAAGTATATCACGTATTGGAAAAGTTACGTCCCTTTATTTTGAACCCTACACGTGGACAGGTGATGCAAATGTATAGTTCTGATAGGATAGATCAGTGAGAGATGATAATGCAAAAAGCCAAAACGTCGTTTGAAAAGTTGCGTCCCTTTATTTTGAACCCTACACGTGGACAGGTGATGCAAATGTACAGTTCTGATAGGATAGATCAATGATAGATGATAATACAAAAAGTCAAAACGTCGCGTGTAATAATAATAATAATACAAAAAGTGTATATAAAAAATAAAAATAAAATATACATTTATAGGGTAAATAGATAATATAGACGCTCTCAAGACATTCCCGCTCTCGAGACATTCCCACTCTCAAGTATTTTGGATATTGGCATTCTCGCGCTCCCCTTTTTGCTCTTGCTCTCGCATTATGTGACTTAGGTTGCACTGATTACCAGTGAATTGCTAGACTTACTATTTTCAATTGGTCATTCATGCAACAAATAAGAAAGTGGGGTCATTCACTTACCTGTATTTAGAATAAATATCCAATCAAAAATTATTCGGTTCGACAATTCACTGCAAGTCTTCCGTGTGAGTTTCATTGCTAAATATAATATGTATAAATGTTGCATATTCAATGTAAGTATATTATATCAACGGCCAAATGATTAAGTGGTACAGTGCCCTACGAAAGGCCGGAGTTCAAGCCTCTGCGGAGGCATATTGTGGTTACTACTTATCTTTCAAATGTATATATTATATATATGTACTATACTACCTCTTTTACAAAAAATATATATATAAATATATCCATCTTGATAGGAAATATTAGGAATTCTAGTCAACACAAAAGCCCAAGAAGTTTGGATAGACTGCACATACATGGGATAACAATGGCTACTATGTGAAATAACTCTCTTAGCGCTTGGTGGAAGAGTAAAGGGAACTAATTCCCTAGGTGAACACAACTATCATTAATTCTCCTATAAAGGAAACGTCGAACAACTCAAAAGGTACGCTAAAAATTAAATAGACAACGTTTTTTCTTTTTCTTATTTATGGCCAAGTATTAACTGGAGCGCACCCAGTCGCAAGACGCCAGTTGTCATTTCTCTCTTGTCTTCCAGGAAACAACCGTGCAGAATTTTGCATCAACCGTTGGCGCCGTCTGTGGGCATCGGTACGCGATCCAGAATGTTGGGCAATCAATCGTTACATGATTTTGATTAAGAGAATTGTTGATATTACGTCTCACAAAACAGTGAATTATTGTAGTGCCAGAAGAGCAAATTTGGCGATTACAAATTTTGGCAGATGGGTTAGACGAGATCTAAATATACGGGGTGAACTAGAGCATCCGGCGAGATAGCAAGTACTCTCACGTTATCACCATACTGCTGAAGTAGTACCCTAACTGGACTTCACCTTCTCTCCCTCCCACCAAGGCCATCTTTAGCTCGGACAAGGAGTGCTCCGAGTCTTGACACTCTGCTACTCCGACTGGGATGGAATAAGCAGTACCTGCCCGAGGCTCCCGGTGGTAGAACTGCAGAGGCATTACCCGGGCATCCTCAATATAACACCACTCACTACTGTTCATCATCATCATCTTCTTCCTCAAAATGGTTCCCTTTCGTCCGCACTGCCATTTTACAAACAATTTACTCCTTCACGAAGAGCTCTTTATAAATAATGCAACCTCATCACAATAGACTCCCAATACGGTTTTTTATCCTCCGCATGCCACCCGTTCGACAAGTCTCCTAAACGAGACTTGGCTGCCCAACAGAAGACCATGACAACTAAGAGGCCACGGAACAGTACGTGGGTCTCAAGAAATAGGTTTTATTTCACTTCTCCGAGCTTCATTAGAATGAATTATGTCTGATGATGTCAATATGCGTTGTATTCTTGGTGAAATCCCCCGAGCTTCATGGGAATGAATTCTGTCTGATGATGTAGTATGTGTGATAATGTATCAACTATTGAATTCTTTATGAGCATACACCACCAACAACCATTCCAAGGTGCTAATTTAGGACGATTTGGGACTTGTCTCCAGAGTAAGGGATGTGGTACCTGTGGGACTATTCGCCAGGTGTGACCGTCAAGCTTCCATACCCCATGGAGGGTGGATTGGATCCAATTCCAACATATACATTGTTGGGGCTGAAATTGAAATTGAGCAACTGCAGTAGTCCTCGTTCCAGATTGGGTTGCTAAGGTCTCAATTAAGCACAAGAGTATCAACAAACAGATGGTCTAGATTTGAAAGAAAAAGTTCCATTGGAATTTAATCTTTATTGTTTGGTTTTATCTCTTTCTTTTTCTTATCAACAGGCTTTTTGGTTCAAAATTTTGACGCGAAAAAAGCCAACTAGACTAATTGTTCGTGATAAGAAATGTTTGTCTTCATATTTTTATATATACACATTGCTTTGACCGGTTTTAGAGGTATACAGCATGCCTTGGTCAAGGATTCTGCTTCCTAATAATTGCTATAATTTTTGTTCTAATGGCATGTGTATAAAATACACAAATATGTTCGTGAAAGTCATACGGGGCAGGTCACTAGCTGTGAGGACCCGAAAATTTTCCTTCTTTTCATTTTTTTGGTAAATTCTTTTTTCCTCTTTTTGTCGTTTTTCATTTTTCCTTGCATAATCTCACTTTTTGTACTCAGATTTGATTCTAGCTTTGCATACATCCATGATATTTGATTTCTAAGACATCTACATTTACACTTTTGTCAAAAAAACATGTTAAATGGTTACTTTTCTTGTAAATGGCATAGATGCATAACTTTTTGTAATTACTCATAACTTTTGGGTTTTTAGTGTAATTATGTAAAGTAATTATTTTTCATCTTAGGGACTATTTTGTAATTTAATTTGGAAGATATTTTCAGAAAGGACCTTTTTAATCAGGGGTAGAATGGTCATATCACAGTGCAATTTCACCTCATTTCTTTTCAATGCTTTCACAGACTTGAAACTTCAATATAAACTTGCTTGAATGATAAATTCAATCAACACACCAAGAGGAGAAGTAAACAGTCCACAACAGGCTTCATAATAGATTTCAATGGGCAGATCAGTAAATGTATAATGTAGCTTCAGTATTTACCCTTTCTCTAATTTCACAGCCTTAATTAACTCAATAGACATGAGCTCAATTAATCAACACACTAACCACGGCAATAGAAACAGATTTCAGCTCACAAGAGGTTCACAGTTCAATTACTTAAACTGAAGCTTCAAATTTTATCTTGTAGAATTCTGCAGATGTTAGGTTTGGAAGGTTAAAGTGCAATGCAGCGTCAACTTTGGCTCAATGTAGCTTTCAGCAACATTTTCTCAACATATAGAACTTGCTCAGATCAGTACTCAATATATAGCCAGATAACACTTAATTTCAGTTCAAGGAGTTCTTCAAGACAAAACTCTGCTATGATTCTATTCTCAGAGACAAGACTGTAATTTCACAGTTAAATATACCAGGTCACGATGCTAACAGCCCTATATAATCAAATTACATGTGCCCAGAAGTAGAATACATCAATCAATTAAGTGTATTGCAGTTTCAGCTCGCACAGTAGGTTATTTTCTGCAGAAACACAAATATCTCTGGTCTTGAAGGACAGAACTGGAATTTTAGCTTCTAGTAATTCAAACCTCAGATCCTCAGCTTGATTTCAATGTAATAAACATGTTCAATGCATAATCTCGGTAGAAACAACATGTTATATTACTCTTAGAGATTTAAATCAGCTCAACCTTCTAAAACCCTAGCTTAAGTAGTGTTTAAGAACAATCAAAACTGCAGAGATGGTTTTTCATTTCAAATCTCAATTTAAACAGCTATAACTACTTATTTCAATCATGCTCAGAAGCTGTAAACACATTTCTTAGAATTATATCCATATTCACACTTCATATCAGGGACTATTTTGCACAAAAAAAAATTAGATATAGCAGTTTTGAGATACAGAAACTTACTGCAGTAATGTTAGGTGCTTGTGGTCACTTAGAACAGTTGTAACACATCAAAATACATTTGCTTAAGCACAGCTCCAACTCTTAGAGTACTCACAGCAAGTTTGGACCTCCTTAAACACCAATTTGCACCTGGAAATCAACAACAAACAGGCTTCCTTTTCATCTTCAAGTTATATACGCTCACAGGTGTTATTCTAAGATACTTTCAGCTTCCTTAATTCACGACATACTCAGAAAACTTCCATGATATTGATTCTCTCGAAAGTCTCTCAAAGACTTCTTGAAATACAGCCTCTGTAGTGTTTTGTAAAGTTCAGCAAATGAGGCTTAAAGCAGGCTGCTGCTATAACATTGTATTTATAGTCTTTAACTTGTAACCGTAGTGTGGATAAGATCCATTCAACATTTGCCAACGAATTCACTACACAGTTTTCTCTTTGCTGGACCACAATGCCACGTGGCAGTGGTGAATTCTCAGCACATTTTGTACACAAACCTTCCGTAACTGCCCCTTGTTGAATGTAATGAAATAATGACTTTCAGTATAAATACAAGGGCTATTTTTGCAATGCACCTTCACCATAAGGTTCCAAATTGTCTCAACAAAATAGAGATACCCTTGAGTTAGTGAACACAATTGCTGAAATGCCCTTCGGTGGTATATAAGTCACACACAAAATTGCAGCCACAGTTAAGTCCTTAGAATTGTATATCTAAGCTCTAATACATAATGCACCATCTCAAGCAAGTATAGGTTGACCATATACATATGAAGAATGACATAAATACCCTTTGTGACCTTATAGTTGCCAAAAGCCCCTAGATGATAGCACTTCAAACAACATCTTCTTTTGTCATTAAAAGAGCAAATAATAGTACCAACAATTTGTCCTTTCATTTTCTTTAAGTTCCGCGACTTCATAGAAGGTCACAATGATACCCTATGGATGATACATATCTCTAGAGGTCTTGGTTTATCGTTTACTTCCGTATCTAGATCTGTTAACGGGTCAATCTTCGGTTCATTGCTGATCTATCAGGTTGAATAAAATTCGGGTCACGAAAAATGGTATCAGAGCACCTAGGTTCAAAAACCGTAGGATAATGGGTTTTGGGTGCATATCACGCTTTTGTTAATATACTTTGATTTATTAGCATACCCTTGATAACATGTTTCGGTATTATAACATGTTTACGTGTTTAGTTGATAATATGTCTATGTGCTTACATGCTTAAGTACCTGAAAGTTTTTCGTATCTATTTAGCATGTTGTATATGCTTATTTGTTTTAACATGACCACATGTTGCATACATTGACATGCTTCTTGTTTCATGCATTCATAGTGTAAGTTTCATCTGGTCATAATTACTTGTGTTATTGTTAACCTCTTTATTTTTATGCGTTTAGCATCATGGTCTTGACTCGCGGAGAGTCTTCTCATCACGACGGAGTGGATGAGCAGGTTGAGGACACCAAGTTCACACGGGGTCCAAGGAGGCCCAGGGTTTGACCTCATGGTGTGGATCCTAATCAACCACGAGCGTCGAATTATGAAGAGCAGATTGCATAGGGAGTGGCTCTAGGGATGTCAGAGTCCATTCAGCAGATGTTTCATTAGCATATTATAGGGATGCAAATTCTAGTACCGGCACCGGCACCGGCACCAGTTGCTAATGAAGCATTAGACTACTTCATGAAGTTACAGCAGGTTAAGATCGATCAGTTTGCAGGGAGTATGGATCCGCTTACTTCAGAGGCATGGTTTGACCTTATGGTACGCAAGCTTGATAGAATGAGAGTACCTACAGACCGATTGAGGATCTCCTTGAAAACCTATATGTTCATGGGAGATGCCAATATCTGGTGGAGATCTATGACCAATATCCACGATGCGGAGGTGATGACTTGGGAGGAGTTTAGGACATTGTTCTTTGACCGCTTCTTTCCGAGGGCTATAAGGCAGGATATGAGAGTGCAGTTTACAAGTCTCTATCAGGGCATGATGAGTGTCATTGAGTATGAGACACGCTTCACTTCTCTTTCTCACTATACAACGGAGAGAGTAGCTATCGATGAGCTCAGGACAAGAAAGTTTCAGGATGGGTTACATCTTAACATCAGGCCATAGATTTTAGTGTTGGATTTGAGGACCTATGGAAAGGTGGTCCAGAGGGCTATGATGGTTGAGGCAGAGGACCGAGATCAGCACATGATCAAGGGTTCGTATAAGCAACCACGTGGGGAGGTTCCATCAGTATCCGTTGGTGGTCTATGGAAGAAGGCTTAGGCCGAAGATAGTTCATGTACTCAGGGATAGTCATAGCAGGCACGGTCTGCATCTGTAGTTCCAATATCTTCGGGGTCAGCCCAGGAAGCGATATGTAACCATTGTCAGCAGCCGGAGCCACTACAAGAAATTTGGTCTTTGGCGACAAACGAATTTGTCGCTAAAAGTACATATTTTGTTGCGATAAACTTATCGTGACAAAAAAAAAAATTTGTCCCCAGTTTGTCGCTAGAAGCCGGTCACAATATGTTTTTTGTGACAAATGTTGATTTGTCGCTAAAGGTGACATATTGTGACAAATTTTTTTTTTTTGTCACAAAATGAATAAAAATTGTGACAAAATATTTGTCATAAAATGTTCAAAAATTGTCTCCTAAAGTCCTCCATACCTATTTATTGCTATTTTGCTACATACCTATTTATTGCTATTTTGTGACAAAAGCAATTTTTGTCACTATATGTATAATCTTTTGTGACAAAAATTGTCGCTATAAGCTATTTTATTGTGACAAAACCTTTTGTCACTATACAGTTCCTATGTTGTGACAAAAATATTGTCACTATAAGCCACTTTATTGTGACAACAACTTTTGTCACAACATACATCCTGTGTTGTGACAAAATTATTGTCACTATAAGCTACTTTATTGTGACAAAATCTTGTGTCACAATATACATCACATGTTGTGACAAAAATATTGTCACTGCAAGCTACTTTATTGTGACAAAACCTTTTGTCACAATATACATTACATGTTGTGACAAAAATGTTGTCACTACAAGCTACTTTATTGTGACAAAACCTTTTGTCACAATATACATCCTATGTTGTGACAAAAATATTGTCACTATAAGCTACTTTATTGTGACAAAACCTTTTGTCACAATATACATCCTATGTTGTGACAAAACTATTGTCACTATAAGCTAATTTATTGTGACAAAACCTTTTGTCACAATATATAGGAACATGTTGGTCGATATAACTAGTTTTATTGTGACATAAATTTTGTCACAATATATAGAAACATGTTGTGACAAAATTAGTTGTCGTTATAAGTTATTTTATTGTGACAAACTTATTTGTCACAATATATATATTATGTTGCGACAAATACATTGTCACTATAAGATTAAATATTGTGACAAAATATATCTTTTGTCACAATATATCTATCTTTGTTATGACAAATATGTTGTCACTATAAGTTAAATAATTGTAACAAAATAATATATCTTACCACTAATACAATAATATAATTTTATTTTCACCTATTTGAAATTTAGAACCTGTAAATTAAATTAAAATATTAAAAAACTAAACAATCTAAACCAAGATCCAAGCATATTACTCAAAATTAATATATTTGATAATCAAACATGGAAGATAAAACACATTCCATTAAGAATATAGATATTAAAATGTGCAAATCATCTAAAATGATAATTCCAACACATATCAAAATGCTAATATATAAATCCAATATTACACAATGCTAATCGCATACACATGTCAAAATCCCAAAAAAAATCTGAATCCAAAAGGAGAGCTTGAAACCTGCAAAAATAAATAAATAAATAAGAATAAGAGTAAATGATATTAGAATTTGAAGACTGAAATAAAATTTTAAAGAGTATTTTAGAAAATTTGATATCCTGGTGAAAATACATTACAAAAAAATAAGATTTTTACAACCTATAATTAATGGCATGCATAAAAAGTAAGCCTCGTTAAGTACTAATTTAAGCCTCGTGTTTTGAAGAAGTCATTACATATTATATCCACGACTTGTACTTAATTGCCTATTTAATTTTTTTTTAAAAAAAAAACCTACATTTTTAACAGATACGATTTATAATTTCTTTCCCCCCCTTTTTTTTTATTTGGTCAACAATGAAGTTAATTTTATATTAATTTTGTTGATTTATATTTAGAATTAATAACTAGGCCTGCATGATTGAACCCATTAATATATCCCATGGAATGAACTTTCTTATGAGTAATGAACCCAAGCTATTTGAGTGATCCTATATGCTTATAAATTGGTAAATCACTTAAAAAATAATTGCTTGACTTGATAGTAATTTTCCCTTTAATATATGAAAATCTTTCAAAAAAATTCTAATTATCAACTAATTGATAATGTTCTTTAAGCCATTGCTTTAGGGAATTAATTTATTGCGGCTGTAACAGAGGTGCTGAAATGAATGCACACATGAGAAAAACCTAATTCAAATAGTTTGTTCACATGAAACAAAGATAACTAATCACACTAGCTAGGAAGACTTTTTCTGTCACACGCAGACCCAACTAAACTATTAATTTTTGGAAACAAAAGAAAATTAATAAATTACTTTGTATTTTAACTTTAAACAGAGCATTAATCT
>JAOTQH010279575.1:0-10262 GCA_025631255.1 Cornus kousa
TATATTTTAAATTTTCATATTTATTTATTTCATTGAGTGAATGTGGTTGTTTTATTAATATTTTTGTATTATAAATACAAAATTGTTATGAGTATAAGATATTGAGGGCAAAAATGTAATATGTACAACTTTCAGACTTCGGTTTTTGTATATAACAAACAATCTTAATGAATTCAACACTTAAAATTAAAATATTATCAAGCAGGTTTTCAAATTAATACATTTAGGACTTACAATTTAGTATTTGAAATTTACAATTTTATCAAACAGCACCTAAGTTGATATTCATTTTCACACTTAAATCATTCAAATTACCACCATATCTCCTAAAAAAAATCCATTCAAATATAGATATACCGGTAAGGTTAAAGTTTCACATGGTGTGATTTTTTTTTTTCTTTTTTTTTTAAAAAGAGAGCAAAAATGGTTGATAATTTCTGACTACATCTATAATTTGGCCCTTGCTCTTAAAATATAAATATTCAGAATAATAAATTCACATTTAATGTTTGATATGTATTCATGAGACCACAATTACACTTTTTGACAAGATGGAACAACCCTCCCGGTGGGTCATCCTTGTGATAAATGGGTGGTGCATCAATCAAATGAATTAATAGGGGTCAACTGAATTTTAAAGCTGGGAGATCCAAGTTTTAATGCTTGGCACCATAAAAAATAAAAATAATAACAATTCAATATGGGCTGTACTGAGCAACTTTAAATTGTCAAATCTTCATAAATACTAGTAGTAGTTTCATAACAGGTTTAATCTACAAAGTGGGTAAGGAGGAAAGAGGTGGATTTGTTGAATACATACTTTATTTTTTTATATTTTTATTGAAGTCATTATTCTTTACAGTCAAATCAATATCTCACATAAACTCTTTGTACGTTTCATAATTTTACTTGTCTTTTTTGAAGTTCTAATTTATGTTATACATTCCCCTCTGGCAGTTACTACCGATGTCAACAAGAGACATTTGATAGAAAATCATTTTTGCCCTTCTAATGCACGAAATAGCATGCTTAATCAATATATAATTCAAGACCAAAATGATAAAATAACACGTTATCATTATCGAGTTGAATGATTGTCACTGCAAAAAAGTTAAGTGAAATTATGAAATGTAAATGGAGTTTATGTGAATATTAATTTAATTAAACATGAGACCCATATTGCTTTATCGCATGAAAGTATAAAGTTTTAATTGGTTTTTTTGTGCCTTACCTTTTAATAACTCTTTCTTGTCTAACTAGGACATCATAGGTTGACCTAAGCCTAATTTTATTATTATTATTAATGTTATTATTTTTATTTACATACAATATACCTAGGGTACCCTCACACGCAAGTGGTTTGCTAGGCCTTCTAAACTCTTCTTGCAAATTTCATATTTTCATTGTGGTTGGTAAATTTTAAAATCTTCTAATTATTTCTTTAAGTATTTGTAGACACTAAAATTTTATAAACTTTTATTTTAATAAATTGACTCATTAAATATGGGTCTCATGTTTAATTAAATTATTTTAATTGGTTTAAACTGGGTCAACTTAAATTATTTAATTAGCCAAGTCCAAATAATTAAATAAAAAAGATAATTATTCTTAATAAAATATATTTGAAATAATTATTTTTATGCATAATTATCACAATATAACCGACTCGCCCAGTTATAGTTATATGAGAGGACATATGTCATCATCCTATTAATCCAAGAAACCATAAAATTGAGAGACGCTGAATCCAAAGAGCCAGAAATTGAGAGACGCTGAAATCCAGAGGTGTATATATTTAGAGACTTGGAATTCTAGAGTAAAATAGAGAAACTCTGTCGACATTCATCCCCAACACCCAATCCTTGAAGAAAAGAGTAACAAGCATATCCAAAGTCGTGTCGTTCTTTTTCCGTGATTCAACAAGTTTGAAGAATTACCAAACAACACTGTTCGAGATCAAGCTTCTTTATCCCTCCATCAGAAATATTCGGTAATCTTCATCAATTACAAATACTTGGAAAAGATTGTCAACAACTCGATTCAAGATCAAGCTCTAACAGCCCTTGGATCTAACCGACAAAGGTGATTGAATCAGAGGATATTTTCTTTCTTTTTGTAAAAAATACCTAAGAGGATTGTATATTTGAATTTTCATAAATCAATGGATTATTTTTTGCCCTATCTTTCATTCTTTAATATGCATATAAGAAATTTGTGTGTACAGTATTATTTATAAGAAAGCGTAAGCGTGATTGGTGGAAGGGCCATATTATATAGGTAGTGTGTGTATATATATATAAATATATATCAGGCAGGCTCTCATGCGGTCCAAAATAATGGACTTCTCAACTGACTAAAAGTCAAATAGTCAATTATACTTTACGACTTTATAAAATGTAACCATAGTTAAAAATATTAACTTTAATGGTGAATTTACCATAATTAACAAATACAATATCTCTCCTCCTTAATTCTCAAAATCGATCTAATTTACATTATATATGTAGTAATTATACAGAAAGTTTCAATGATTTGGTGGGATACACAGAGAGAGCCGCGGGGCAAACGATGATTCTACCAAGAAGATTCAGAAAAAACCGAGCTTGGATGGAACTGAACAAAATTTGGAAAACAAATCAAAAGATCAAAGGATTCATTACCTTTCTACCATTCCGGACTCTCATAAGGAAAATGATAGCAAATGATAGATTCAACATTGAGAGCATTAAAGAAAAAATGATGAATATTAACAGCAGAAGAGAAAAAAGAAAATTGAAAGATGAGCAAATGAACACTCATTTCTATTTGATTGGGTGGTCACTATGTCAATGCTTTTGTAGTTTCAATTTATTCATTCTCAAAATCCATCTAATTTACATTATATATATATAGTAATAATAATACTCAAGTTGGTTTTGGCTTGAAAAGTTTCATGTCCTATTGATTTTGCTTATTATGTTTTATGTTGAATTTCTTATAACATTATACAACAGTTAAAAAAGATGACTAAATATTAAAATTTTAGAAGGGCCCGAGAAACAAAAACTTAAAAACTGGTTTAGGAAAATAAAAATAAAAAATAAAAAATTTGACACTTATAATTATCATAATTGAAATAAGAAACTCCTTTTAATGCCATTAATCTATCATATGCTTTCAATATGTCAATTGGTTTTGTACTCTAAATACATGTGGGACAATTCTTAAATTAGTTTGTCAATTGGTTTTGTACTCTAGATACATGTGGGACAATCCTTAAATTAGTTTCTGAATGATCGACGCTCAATTTCTAATAAGAAGTAACTAAGATTGCATTGCTAGGTTAAAAGAACAAATTGAAAACGATGTGTGAAATAATTACTGAATAAACTTTTTTTTCATAAGCAATGATTACAAATCTATGAACAAATTGACTCTTGCAGTCATGGCGGTTTTGGAGGAGGAATGATGATTTGTAAGCATCAAAAGTGCGTGAGTATCACCAAATCATTGACCCTTTATGCATAATTACGATATATATAATGTAAATTAGATGAGAATTAAGAAGATGAGAGATTGTATTTGCTAATTATGATAAATTCACCATTAAAGTTAATATTTTTAACTATAGTTACATTTTATAGAGTAGTAAAGTATAATTGACTATTTGACTTTGAGTCCGTTGAGAAGTCTGTTGTTTTTAACCGCATGAGAGTCTGCCTGTATATATATATATATGATCTTTTAGATTCTTTAAAAGCATTATCTGTCTAAGTGGAAGGATTGGGGCCACCCTTTATTATCCATTAAAATAAAATAAAAAAGGAAAAATAAATCAACCATTCTCTACCTAGATTATGTTCTTAAATTTCCACCTCTAGTAAGAATTTTTTTTTTCCTGGGCAAAATTTTTTATGATGCTTTGTATATATTTTTTTCCCATTTTAATTGCCATTAGAGAAGTGAAGAAAATCTTATAAAATTCTTGCCACAATTAAATAAAAAAGGGAATTTCTTTAAAAAGTTTAAAATAAAAGGGAAAGGAGGACATTGAACATTGTGGATTTTTTTTTTTGTCTAATTAATTGTGGAAAATATTACTGAACTTAACTTTTTATTGATGTTATCATTGGCCTTGGTTGAAGTATAGTTTAATCAGCTTTGAAAAAGAGAGTAGTAATACTTGAACCGATTTGTTGGAGTGAATTACCTAATCGAATGTTTTTTATTGATTATTTATACACAATACAAATAAGTGGAGGGTCTCATTCCCTTATTTGTTGTATAGATGGACCAACTGAAAAAAACAAATTTGGTAATTCACTACAACAAATCGGTGTAAGAATTATTTTTGAAAAAAAAAAATTTACATTTTAATTCCAGTAAGCGTCACTGGTTTTTTTGGCAGGTAATGCCAATTTAACACCTACAAGACCATTTTAACGTTGTGTTGATATCAGCGACCATCTTGCCCTTAAGTTGATGATGATTACTCAGAATTATTGAATATATCAGCACAATATTGTAACAATACATTCAAACTCATTATGCAACAGAAAATTAAATGATGTAAATTGATAATTTTTTACAATTATCAATTTACATTTACTACTTAAACTCAGCTCGTGAAATTTTTAATATTTAATTTTCAATTTTAACAAAACCAGCTTATTTTTAATAATGATGATTGGTCTATTGACAGAGTTTTGAGCCTATGGAACAATTCTGGGAGTTATTGGAAGCTCCTAATTTTATCACAAAGCAATTGCCTGATAGTGGGTTCTCTTCCCTCGTTGACCCCTCCAAATGATGGTATTTAAAAGTGGATGCTTCTTTTTCCCAGCATACTTATAGGTGGTGGTGCTGTTTTTCGAGATGGATTTTCGTTCCGTTTGTAGCTTGCAGTGAATCTTTGGTTCGCAAGAGTGATATTGGGTCTGTCTGTTCAAGCACTTTCTGAAATTCAGGCTTTGTCTTCGATATTCACTAGTAGTGACGGATCCAGAAAATTTTGTGAAGAGAGACGGTCTTTTAATTTGTGGGGACAAATTTATATAGTGGTTCTATTTTTGTAATTTCAATAAGAGTTTTTTTTCATAAATTTTTAAAAAATTAAAAAAAAAAATTAAAAAAAATAAAATCAGAGGGGTCGAATTGTGATATTAGTTGGGGCATCTTCAAAAATCCTCAAAAATTTGAAGTATAACATGCAAAAGAAAAATCCAGTGGAAGTTAGTTACGTAGTATAATTTTAGTAGGGATATCTTCATAAATTTTAAAAAATTTAAGATATAAAATGAAAATATAAAAAATTCAGTGGAATTCATGCCGGACCACGAAGCTTCTAGGATGTTTGCTTCCTAGCGTTTTTGAATCAAGCTGGTCATAAGCTTCTAGGATGTTTGCTTCCGTCCGTTTTTGAATCAAGCTGGTCATAAGCTCTCTTTTTTTAAATGTTAAAACATCTGACATAAGATGGGGATCGAACTTGGACTATTTGGCTACAAGCAAAGCGCCCTTACCAACTGGGTTATCCACCACACCTGCTGCTCATAAGCTTGCTAAGCTATCGAAGCATTATATTGCTCAGGATGTGGCTCTTGTGATTGTAGTTCTTGATTTGCTTCTTGTTTGCCTTGTTGGCTTGTTTGCCCGAATAAAAAGAAATATATATATATATACTGGATATCACATTTTCTTGCCCTCGGCGGTAATAGAATATATACTGGATATCACATTTTCTTGCCCTCAGCGGTAATAGAACACAAATACGATATAATATATTATAGGAGTGTATAGTTGATTTATTGGTGCACAAAATGTCAAAGAGTGTGAAATAAGGGCCGAGGGTCCCTTTTTTTTTTTTTTTGGTCCAAAACTTCTATAAATTATACCTGCACGTCAAAAGATACTTCTTCCCTATTCAAAAGATGCTAATGTAATTTATACGAGTGATATTGTGGAACCGCACCCCTACAAAACAAAATGATGTCATGTAATAAGACCCATATCCCCGTCTGCCACCATCATTCGACATTCTCAAAATTTTTTAGGCCACCTTGATAGCAGTTATGTGCTTCACAAATGCAAACATACTTTGTAATTATACGGTTATAAAAATGATAAATACGGACAATGGTTTTTTTTTTTTATTTAATAAATCTATAATAAATTCAGTAATCCTCTTAATTTTTGTATTTATCACTTTTGTTAATTATATATATACAAACTTGTTACGCTACCTGAACAATCTGAACTCGCCATTATTACACCCTGCTTATCTGGATGACACACCCGAACATCTTCAGGTCGGACATTTTGCGTGACATCTAAATAAAAAATATTTTTAGTGAAACAAGTGAGTATTTAAAATATTAAATAGAACCAACACATCGCCCGTATTTACTTAAACACTCTCCCATCCAAATCTGATATGCACGAACTCCACCATATTTCACTAGTCCCACTACCAAATATTTGATTCATCTAATTTAAATAAAAGTGCAGTGCGTAATGCTAAACTGTGGTCTCATCCTTCTTCAATAGGGGACTTCCCAACTCAAACCGTGGGTTTCCTTTTCAGCACTGTTCGAATCTGACACACCCACGTATACACATACAGACAGAGAGAAGAGGGTGAGTGAGTGGATGTATAGAGAGAGAGAGATTTGGGGAGACATGAAAAGAATAGTCACCTACTTGCACCACCTATATGTGCTTCTCAGTCCTCGCTCTTCTTCATCATTAACGTCGATCACTCCCTTTAATCTCCAACCATTCTCAAGTCCTCCCATCCCACGCTTTCTCTCTCCACCACTCCACCTTTCCGCTTCTGGGTATCTTAAAATGTCGGCTTTAGACAAACCCATTACTGATATAGAAGCCGGTAGTCGCCGCCAACATCGCCGCCGCCGGAGGCGGCGGCATTCCGTCGCAGGAAGCAGCGAGACCACCACCGACGGGAGCCTCTGCTTCTCCGACTCGGACGACGACCAGTCGTGGCACTCGCCGCTGTACTCGACGGCCGGTGGGTCATACGACGAATGTGGGTTCTCAGAGATTGAGGGGATTGAGGACCCTCACAGTCACAGAGTCTCTTCTGGGTCGGATTGTTTGTCGGACGGTGTTGACTTGGAGAGTGGTGATTTGGAGTTGACAGTGCATTCGGCTAAAGAAGAGAGAGATTGTAGAATCTGTCATCTGAACTTGGAGGGTGGGAACAGTGGCAGTCAAGAGCTTGGGGTTGCTATGGAACTGGGTTGTTCTTGTAAGGATGATTTGGGGGCTGCTCACAAGCAATGTGCAGAGACCTGGTTCAAGATTAAGGGGAACACGTGAGTTTAAAAACCCTAACTTGATTTGTTTTTATGTCATAAAAATGTGTTTTGTGTGCTTGATTATGACGTGTTTGTGAAAATGTTTGTATGAATTTTAGTGTTGCTGCTTCTGTTAATTAACTACGCTGAGCGATTTTAACTTTCATGGTTAATTCTGTTGCTTATAAGAAAATTGAGATATCTATTTGTTGGTTGTTTGCAGTTCTAGATTCTGTACCTAATAGATGAAATGTGAAATTCGCACTTTATTTTTATAATCTTTTTCATAATGTGCTTGTAGTTATTGCTGGTTGTTCTGTTTTCTTATTTTTTTTGGTTGTTTTGTGTCATAAACAAACGATTATGCTAGATTCTGAACATTGTGAAAGGCTTTTTCGTGCTCATTTGTTGGTTCATTGCATTTTTTGTGCTTAATTTGGAGAAAAGAGGAGTTCTTCATTATTTTTATTTTCTGTATACTGTGAGTTGTGAAATCGGTGCTATTGATTTGTATTATTTTTGTTTGCCTTTTGTTTTGAGGAGTTAGAAATTGAACTAGTTATTCATATGTTTATGATTTGAAGTTCCGTACAATTTTTTAGGCCCAAATTTTCTCAAGCAGAAACAATGGAGTAAGTTGCAAATTGTAAATCTTTTTACCATTTAATTCTCAAATTGAACAAGTAATGGAAACATAATTTGTTACAAATGTTTAAGAACGGCAATAAATTTTGGTAAATGAAATACCGTTATTTTTTGCTATTTTTCATTCTTATATATATGTATGTATGTATACAGTTGCATTCCTGGTTCTGTACTTCAGTTCAACCTGACACAATTGGTTCATGGTAATTTTCTACATATCTTCTTTTATTTTTTTCAGATAGTTCAGATTTTTTATTCTTGCTTTGTCGGAATATATAGGAACTCTATTTTTATTTTTTTGGTTTCGGTAAGTATAGGAATTGTATTTTACATTTCACCTAAATTCCGTAAATCAGGAAGGCCAATTTTAAAAGACTCCTAAGTTTCATCATTGCTGCTTCCAATTGAATCTCTGGGGCACCCCTAGATCTGAATACTCCTTAAGTAAGATCCTCTTGCCTTTGGTAAATGACACAAATTTTAGGTGGTGAAAAAAAAAAAAGATTAATATGATCATTAGGATCAGACCTCTGTTTATGCCGTGATTAAATTAAGAAATGCTAAAATTGAACTATCTGGTTTTGACCACCGGGAGTTAGCTTCAGTGGTATCTTTTGTTGCCCTTCTGAAAGGGGATGTGCAATTTCCAAATCTGTCCGTGACATGAATGCGTGCATAATACTTATCAGGAGAGAGAAGAAAGAAAGAATTGGACCATCTGGTTTGATGCATGAATTGCCTTTATTTTTCGTAAGTTTGCGATTGTTAGTCTATCTAACTTTCTAGTGTGTACCAAGGGGTTTATTGGTTTACTGAGCCTTTTTCTTCTATGGTGAGTGGGATTGATGAGTCTTGGTCTATCTTGAGTAATTGTTCTTGTAACTAATACATATTTAACACATGTCTACAGTAGAGTATTAAACACATAGATTTATATGATTCCAATATCTATATAATCAATGCATTTTTGGTTGACTTCAGCTTTTTGGTTGCACTGTATCTTTCCAGCTCCTGTTTCTTTCATGTCATATTTGCTGTTGTCCTTATTCCTTTGGCATTTTATTGTTCATGGTATCAAATAGATAGAATTACCCAAACATTCAGTGATGGACAAGAACACGTCCTGTGGTCGATACATGTTCCCTCAAAAGCTTTTCAAGTCGCTATGTATCCAAAGTTAGTTGAGAATGTGGGCCCCAATGTAAGCTTTTTACTTCGTTGATGAATGGCATCAACTTTATAAACAGGACATGCATATGTTAAAATTATAAAATTTAATTTACTGCTGCGCACCAATTTCACTTCCTTGAGATGTGTAAATTACCTGTCCCCGATCTAGTTTTTGTCAATATTCATTTGTTCTGATATAGTAAAATGTAATCTCTCTCATATTTATCTTTTGTGATGCAACACCCTTGCTTTAATGCAAGAATACACCATCATAATATTTCTTTGGCTTTTGTGAAAGTTGAGTTTCCTTCTGACAATTGGCAGATTCCTTGATGTGGTAACATTTTGATTTACCTCACTAATATATAATTTAGTTAAATCGTGATCTTATATCCTGTATATGCATTGCCATAGAAATAGCTAAACGGTGGTCTAATGGTAGAGGTAGAGCAATCATATTGCATTTAGGGATTTATTTATTTATTATTATTACTTCCTTTTTTCGGTCACTAGCCTTTGGGTGAGACTTACCCCTCCAGACTGATGCCCCAATGCCATGTACCAAATTTAATTCAGGAAAAGTCCCTGTGAGGCTGGCCTTGGGGGGGGGGGGTTTAAACTGAACTCATACCTCCACCTTATAAGTGTAGTTCTCATTTAACTCTTCCACCCCCTTGGAGTTCAATTTGAGTAGTTCTCATGTTGCAAAACCCACGTCTTTCATTTACAGAAGGTGACACAAGTCTAAATTATGACCAACAAAATCCTTACAGACAGAAACTCGCCATTACTGAAATCTTTTGAGTTTATGCCTGCGTATCCCATTATAAGGATGTGCTTTGAGAAGCCATATTTGCCTTCTTTACGTGCTATGAGAGTAGACCGGTTATCAAGGCACGTATAAAGACTTGTGTTAAGAATTTATAAGGATGAGTGTCGTTCTTTTATTAAATTCCAAGTTTTGATAGAAAAAATAATTTTGTATTATTGGAGCTTGAATAGTTCTGTTCCACTTATTCTTCATTAGTCTGTCTTTCATTGATATCTTTCTTGTTGCTACTGATGTATTTGAGAGAGCTTGTCGATGATTATAAAACAAGTTATCTTTTGAGAGAAGGTGATTTATTTTATATTCCTAAATTTTCTATTTTG
>JAOTQH010279586.1:0-10261 GCA_025631255.1 Cornus kousa
TTATTCCTAATAAAATATATTTAGAATAATTATTTTTAAGGATAATTATTATAATATAACTGGCCCGGTCCGGTTATAATTTTATCCTTATTAGGAGATGACACGTGTCATCATCCTATTAATCCAAGAAGCCTATAAATAGAGGCCTGGAGGAAGGAGAAAGGGGTACACAAATTCTGAATTCCAGAAAGAAATACAGAAGCTCTCATCCCCAACATCCAAACCCAAAGGCGAAAAACACCAGGCACATCAAATCGTGCCGGTCTTTATCAGATTTCATGGTGATCAACAACAAGCACATCAAATCGTGTCGTTCCTCATCCAAATTTCACGTTGATTCAAGAACAAGGTCATGCAGCCATTGGATCCAACCAACAACAAAAAGGAGATCGAATAAGAGGACTATTCTTTTTGTAAAGAATATTACAAAGGATTGTACTCCACATTCATAAATTAATAAAATTATTATTTTGCGCATAATTTGTTTCGATTTGCAGGACTACAAAATTTATGTGTATAACCACATCAGGAGGTTTGGAAGAAGGACGAGCGCGAGATGGGGAGATGCCAATATAGCTATTCATAATTATTAGAATAAGACAAGTCCATAAACGACAAATTAATAATTAGTCGTTATTAATGGATGTCGAGAATATAGTGTTTACTAATGGATATTAATTCACTCCCTAGTTTTCGATGAGCATTGTCAGATGAGCACCAACGAGATGGAAGCTAACAGAACCATATCAGGAGGTTTAGAAGGAGGACGAACGTGACATGGGGAGATATCTAATAGTGTTATTCGCAATTATTAGTATAAGACAAGTCCATCCGCGATAAATTAACAAACAGTCGGTATTAATGGGTCTCAATAATATAGTGTTTAGTAACGAAATTAATTCATTTCCCAGTTTCTGATGAGCTTTGTCATAGCAGCTTTAATGAGATGGAAGCTAACAGAATCACATCAAGAGGTTTAGAAGGAGGATGAACATGAGACGGGGAGATACCTAGTAGTGTTATTCATAATTATTAAAATAAAACAAGTCCTCAAGCACCAAAATAATAAACAACCGTTATTAATGGGTGTCAAGAATATAGTGTTTAGTAATTAATATTAGGATAAAGTACAAAGACACCCCCTAAGGTTTGGGGTAAGGACAAACAGATGAAAGTTAGCTTATTTTTGGACAGCCACACCCCCTTGTGAAATTGTTCATCCAAACAAAGCCTTAAAACATGTGAAAAGTCCATTTTACCCTTCACTAATTTATTAATTTTAATTATAAAATATCAAAATATTTAAATGACCAAATTACCCTTTTCATCTTTTTATCTTTCTCTCTCTCTATATATATATATATATATATCTTGCTGTCCTTTACCCTTTTAAACAAAGACTGAAATCGGTTGCAAATCCATTTGAAATGGAAAGAGGATCCTCAGGTCAAAAATATAAGTGGTGAAATGAAAGAACGAAACATTGTTGTTTCGCCCAAATTTGGTTGCCTTAACCGGCCAGTACTATCCCAAATTGGTTGCCTTACCAAATCCTTTGTTGTTCCGATGATTATGAAGAAGGTGGTCTAGTACTGAGGGCTACAGTATGAAGTCCAAAGCAAAATATGAAATCAAGCCACTGATAGGTTTTCTAGATCAAACTTGCGAACAGAAACAAGAACCTTAACAGTTTCGCGACTGAAACTGGGGTTGGTATATCGACTAAATATATCTATATATATATATATATATATACACACACATACAACAGTAAACACCACCCCCAACCCAGACCCAAAAGCTTCGGCCATGACACTACCTCCACACCTTCGAACCACAGGCCAAAAAACGGCTCACCATTTTCAGCGGCAATTGATGTTTCGCTCGCTGCGGGGCATTGTTACGGTCTATCAGTGGGTACAAATTTGATTGGGCTCCATTTTTTCATGGCTCTGTTGCGGTGAAGAATTCGTCGTCGTCTTGAAGCCACCGTCTCACATCATCGTCATCATGGGTTAGGTCAAGATCAGGCTCCAATTTTGAGCGCCGTCGGGTTAGATTAAGATCGGGCTCCAATTTTCGGCAATTCTGTTTTCCTTGCTCGTCACCGTGATGAATTGATAATGATGATCTTGAGGGATGATATTGATATATGTGAGTGCGTGATTTGTGGTGGTGGTGTTGATGATATATGTGTGTGAGTATGTATATGACGTGTGTCTATATAGACAATATATATATATATATATATATATATATTAGTAGTTGTTTGAGTTAGGGTTTGAGAGAGAGGAAAGAGAAGAAGAGGGTAAGGATATTTTAGTCAATTGCATTTGTTAATTTTATATCAAAGGGTAATAAAGTAAATTTACCATTGTTGGGTGTCTTTGTCCCTTTTATCGAACTTGAGGTGGTGTGAATGTCAAAAAATAGGATAACTTTCATCTACCTTTCCTTATGCCAAACCTCAGGGGGTGTTAGTGTACTTTATCCTTAATATTAATTCATTCCCCAGTTTTTGATGAACATTGTCAGAGCAGCCTTGACCAGATGGAAGCTAATGAAACCCGATTAGGAAGTCTATGAGGAGGACAAATATGAGACAGGGAGATATGAAATAGTGCTATTTCGTAATTATTAGGATAAGACAAGCTTATAGGCAATACAAGACAGATGTAAAGGAGATAATAGTTAATAATGGATATTCATTTCTCAATTTTTGATGAGCATTGTTAGAGTAGCTTCAGCAATAAGGAAGCTAACGGAGCCAAATAAGGAGGTCTACAAAGAGAAGAAGTGCGAAATATGAAGATATATATATATATATATATATATATATATATTTCCTAGGTGGGAAACCCACACACTGCCTCCACTGAGGTTCGAACCTCTGACCTCCCTTTGGGAAGTAGGATTCTTGTACCGCTAGGCCACATGCTTGTTGGTAATATGAAGATATTTAGAAGTGCTATTTTATAATTATTACGATAAGACAAGCCTATAGGCGGAACTGAACAAATAAATAGTTATTAATGGGTGTGAATAATATAGTCGTTAGTAATGGAAACTTGATTTTTGACTAGCATTGTCAAAGCAACGTTAACGAGATGAAAGTTAAAAGAAGTGTGATAGAGGGAGATATTTTGAATGTCTCTTTTGGGGAACTGTGACTCATTTGTGAGTCATAGTTCCCCCGAAAGAAACATTTATTTTGGTATAGAGGAAGTAATTATTATGATAAGACAAGCCTATAGGCGGAATAGAATCAATAAATAGTTGTAATTAATAGGTGTGAAGAATATATATAATCGTTAGTAGTGGATATTCATTCTTTGGTTATCGGTGAGCATTGTCGAAACAACTTCAACGAGATATAAGCTCACGGAACGAAATCGAAAGGTCTAGGAAGAGGACGAGTGCAAGAATGAGAGAGATACCCATTAAAGAAATACTAGGAACTTATGAAATAAACCAATTGACCCATCAAAGTTAGTATTCTATCGGTTTTAATGTCATTTTGTTGCTAGTAAATTTTGTTGTACATCCGTAGTGAGAAGAATTATTAGATGGTCCTGAACCATGAACACTTAGTGGACCAGTTAAATACAAACTCTCAGATTGAGAAAATGACCTCACAAGAATATATTAATATATTACAAAGTGTCATGATCGGAGGATTTTTATTGAATTAGTTCACCAAGTGTCAAATAGGCTAGCTAGGACCATTTAATAATTTCTCACGTACTAGACCTTATTGCAGTCATAGCCTATTCAATTTGCCAGTTGCCAACTTTTGTTCTACGTACAATTTTATTTTATTTTATATTTATTTTTTATTTTGGAAATTGACTTTAGTTATACATTGATGAGATCTGAATGGAGTTCAAGGCTTTTTAGCATGATCGTTTCTTTGGCTAGCAAAATATCAGTTGGTCATGGCATGGCTCAACCCTAGGGCGCTAATCACACATCTAAAAACAAACAAAGCCTCAAAAAGAAATTGAAGAGCTAGTTCTGCAAATGGTAATTAAGCATTTACTAGCCATCCAAACCTATTAAAAACCAGGGCTGAAAATTCTCCCCAATTCCCTCCCCCTTAATTATTAATATAATTAAGTCGCAAAAATGCATGACTTGGGCACTCCTCTTTGAGAATAAAATGGCATCTTAGGTCTTTAATCACCCACTTAATCACACTAAAACACAATCTCGTCTGTCCGCAAATGGGTAAAATAGGAATTTCATTTTAAAGGATAAGCAATAGAAGTGAGTTGTCAACGAAACAAACATTCCATGTATTCTTAAATTATAGTAATTTTACTTAGCAAAATTTGATGATTTTACTATACCTACTAATCTCTCCACTACTCTTACAATTTTGGTCTGAGAGAGGAAGCTGAGGGGTTGCCACACCTCTCATCTTCAGCCGTTGGATCAATTTTTAGATCAACGGCTGAAAGCAAATGTAGCTCATCACATGCCTTACTATAAGCTCTATTGTCCAACCTTTCCTATGGAGTTTAGTTACAGGTACTAATAGAAGAAAAGCCATAAAAAGGACATTCCCTCTATCAAAGCGAGTTTTGAAGCAAATTGTTTGCTTAAAAACAGTCCTCTCTCTTCTTGTTTTGCTCTCCTTCTAGTCCTCTTTCATGGAAGGTGGAGAAAGTGGTGGTTTAGGGTATGGGTATCTACAAAACACCCATCCTTCCTATAGACCAAGTCCTCCATTAACGGCCATAGACAGGTTCTTGTGTTCTCAGAACCATTCCTCACATCAACCACCTCGGAATGATGTGAAGAATAAAGGGACACTTGTTCCTGAAAATGGGTTTTTTGATTTTTCTTCTTCTAGTGGTGCAATTGGCAGCTATACAGGTGGAGTTTCGTGGCCATGTCTACCTGAGACGAGCTTCGTGGACGGGCTTTTACTTGATGGAGAAGCTCTCAATTGGAATCATGAGGGAAACCCTAAGGTGGGTTTGAAAGAAGAAGTGAATTTGGCCCAGAAAAAATCTGGAGACTTAGGGAAGAGAACCAACAAAGGTGGCTATTCTACAGGTTTGATCATCAAAGGGCAATGGACAGAGGAAGAAGACAGGTGATATATATGTGTGTGTGATTTTTTTGTGTGTGTGTGTGTGTGTGTTTGTGTGTATATAAAACGTGCATATATTTATATGTTTATAAAACAATTTTCATTTTTTTGTATCATCTTAATTACCAAAGAAAAAAAAAAAATTTGGTTTCATTTCTCAGGATATATTTCTTATTTCGATTATTTCTCTTCTTCATTCTTGTTTTTGAGTACTTTTAAATTAAAGGTGATACAAAAAAATTGAATAATTTTTGTTGTTATGTATGAAGAGAATTGGTGAGATTAGTGAGGCAATACGGCATTAGGAAATGGGCTCAGATAGCTGAGAAGATGGTCGGTAGAGCCGGAAAACAGTGCCGTGAGAGATGGAATAATCACTTGCGCCCTGATATCAAGGTTTTTCTCTCCTCTTTATCATATGCTTTTCTTCTGGATTTCTGCAAAGCTAGCTAGCTGTTTTTTTCTTTCTGTTGCCATTTCTTTTAACTTTACTATTTGCACAACTAATCATCAAGTAATCGAGTTTCTTTATGTCAGATATTCAGCCATTTCTAATATGTGATTGTTGGATTTCTAAAAGAGATTTGATTTTTGGATTTCTAAAAGCTATTTCTGTTTACTTTGCCATTTTGCACAGATAATCATCAAGTAATCAAAGTTTCTTTATGTCAGATATTCAGCCATTTCTAATATGTGATTGTTGGATCTCTAAAAAAATATGTGATTTTTGGATTTCTAAAACATATTTCTGTTTATATTACTATTTGCACAACTAGTCATCAAGTAATCAAGTTTCTTTATGTCAGATATTCAGGCAAATGTGATTGTTGGATATCTATAAAAATATGTGATTTTTGGATTTCTAAAAGATATCTATAATGGGTATCTAAGAACTTGGATTTAGTTTAGATTTGTGTAATTGTTATGTATTTTAGCAAGCTAGATAAAACCCTAGATTGCCTTAAATGGTTAATTTATCTTGCATTCACTTTTGATAAGTGTACTCCCCACTAGTTTATACAGTATATGATAAATTTTAAAGCTGTGGAGATTTAGATTGTCAAGGATTTATATATGATAGATCTTTTTGTTCATCTCTAGGTTTTCTTTGGAAAATACTACTATTTTTGGTAATTACTTAAATCTTCACTCAGGAAACAGACTATGGCTTTATTTCATATAGATAGCACTTTTAACATCAAATATACGGTGTGGTGGTTCACATCATATCTCTCATTTCCACTTTCCATATATCAATGGAGATTTTTTTTTTTTTTTTAATGGGTTATTTTTATTTTTATTTATTTTTTTTTTTTTTAGCAATAAACTTCCTTATGAAAAGTGTCTAGGGTTTATGTTCCATTTTAGTACACACATTTGACATGCAGACCTTGTTGTAAAAAATAACCTCGTTTCAGTTTCATGTTATTTTAGAAACTTTTTCCCTGAATTTACCATTATTGTTATAGAGAGTTCCACCGTTATAATTTCCATGGAAAAGCCATTCTTGAGTACATTATATATTCATTCTTTTTATCATTTACTACATAAATGTATGGTTTACATGCAAATCTTGCGACACAATGTAATTACACTTGTTGTATGTGATATGTCAGAAAGATAATTGGAGTGAAGAAGAAGAGAGGTTATTGATTGAAGCTCATGAGCAGATTGGAAACAGATGGGCAGAAATAGCTAAATATATCCCGGGGAGGACTGAAAATTCGATCAAGAACCATTGGAATGCCACAAAAAGGAGGCAGAATTCGAGGAGGAGCAAAGGGCAAAATGCAAGGGGCACTCAAACATCCATATTGCAAAACTACATCAGAAGTAAGAGTCTTAATGGTGCCTCAACCATTAGAACCCCTAGCCAAAGCACCACCACCACACCGACTGACTCCACCGTGTCAGAAGATTTGTCAAGCCAGTTTGCTCTTTCACTAAGAGAACTATCTGAATCCATAATGCAGGATGACACTTCGCCGTTCATGACTCAAACATATGATGAGGAGTTGAGGTTCATGCAAAACTTCTTTGGCAACAACAACATTCCACCATCCGAAGTTCCCAATGTTGATCATGTTCAAATTTATTCGGCCGGCAATTCTATTGGATTCAATTACACCAATGGTACTGATCAAGTGCTGAATGAAATGGCTCAGTGTGGCTTCTCCTCTTCCAGTGCTCCAAACCCTAACATGTACAGAAACACCCAAAATGAAGAGACTCCAAAAACCCAATTGTATTCTGACCAGTACCTATCCTATTTGCTAGATGGAGTCACTCCTTCACCTTCCATGGAGTACTACAATGATCCCATGAAGATGAGCTTGCAGGCTACCACAGGTCATGCTTCTTCAAGTGGAAGCAAAGAGATGGATTTGATAGAGATGGTTTCATCTTCTCACTTCTCTCAAGGTAGTAGCTAACGGTAACTTGTGATATTAGTATGTATGGTCTCTGTCTCCCGCCTTTTTTTAGGTCATGGTGGTTAAATTTACCCGAGTTGGCAAGTTATATGTAGTGTCCTTTATAAAGTTTTAATTATCAAAACAAAAAAAAAGTGTTATATATAGGGAGTGTTGTGTAGAAAACTGGAATTGTGAAATGTTGAAGGAGTGATCTGTTAAAAAATGACAGATTCACATAATCTGTTTAGGCGTTTATGTTGTTAACAATATACATGTTGTCTGAGGTGTGAACGATTCTTGTAATGTTCTAGAGTACTGCTGTAATGGGTTAAATTTTCTCAACAAATGGTGCGTTAGTTTTCCGTTTTTATTTTTCAGTTGAATTGATTGTGAGCACTCTTTTTATTGGGATTTTCATTTCTTTTCCTTATTTTTCTCTTGTTTTTTTCCTCCACTTTCTCAACCGCTTCTAGTCATTGTCAGATGGTGTTTGACTGAAGTCTTCTTGGTTGTTTTGGTAGAAAGAAAACTGAAGTTAAGCAAAGGAATAGCTTACCATTTGGCCACCACCCCATGATTTGTGCAACACAGGTGGCTGAAGAGCGATGAAGTTAATGCACTACCTAATTTAATTCTATATTACTTTTACTTTTTGACTACATGCGACTAGGATCACGTGAGAGGGGAAGTTAAGTGGGGTGCACCCTCCTCTCAAAGTCGAGACTTGCGTGTGCTCAATCAAAACATTAATGATGTTTTGGGATTACTTATGGTTATATGTTGCACAAAAAAGCAAATTTTTCATTAAAAAAAAAAAATTATTTTTAAAATTAAAGAAACATAGTTTAGTGGTATCTTTTTTACCTTATATAAGAAATGGTTATGGTTCGTGTCTCATACACCTAATAATATTTCCTTTACTTACCAAAAGGGAGGGTGAAGCTTCACGTCCCATAGGGAATCGACAAATGATTGCTACAAAAAGAAGTGCTCATAGTTTTTGAGCTACGATTTTCTCTAAAAGTTGAAAACATGGAATAGTGTTGTGTGGCCAAAATAAAAGGTGGAGCCAACTTTCGTGTATATATATGTTGGTTCCGTGAAACCCTAAATTAGTATTTCTCCCTATACGCTAAAGAGATCCATCACCGCTTCTTGCCACCATCGGCGGATCGCACACATCTCAAAGCCATTCATCTATTTGTGTTTTTCATCGTAAAACCTCATTATCTTCTTCGTCGAACACCACGTCACAATCGATCAACTCACTATGCTCCTTTCTGTCAGCCCAACAATTGTCATTTTTGTTTTCGAATTGACCAGCTAATTTCATCAAAATCTTCTTGTTGTCGTTATGTTTTTATTGGTTGTTGTTTCGTCACAAATGGATTTTATTCCTCTTTTACCTATATTGATCCGTTGAGTATTCGATGAATTATTAACAGCATTAGTTGGTTTTTTTTTTTGAACGATGATGGTGTTAGGCCTCTTAAAGCATCTCATAACCCACCACATGGCACATATAGTCCACTCTCTCATAAACACCGGGCAATTACAAGAAACGTTCTTCATGACGGCCACAAGGGATTCAGACTCCCAACCTCTAGGATTTGAGGTGAGAGTCTTACCATTAGGCTATCCCTTGGAATTGACACCATGTAAATTCAACCTTAACCACTAAGTCACACAATTCTTCTCAACGGTTAACGTTCCCGTGCTTTCGCTCTCAATAACACTTTGTGTGACTTAAGTCTTGCCGCTTTAGGGCTCCCGCTCTTGCACTTTCTCTCGCTCTAGCTCCCATTCTATTTTACTTAGCCTATCTAGGCAATTAAAGATGATCTAAATTTTTATTTCATCCTAGTTAATTTGCTAAAGAAAGCCTTCGCCGCTTCTTCTTTGTTTTCGACTAGCTCCCATTCTATTTTACTTAGCCTAGCTAGGCAATTAAAGATGATCTAAATTTTTATTTCATCCTAGTTTGCAAAAGAAAGCCTTCGCCGCTTCTTCTTTGTTTTAAAACGGACCAACCAACTTGGTCAAAATCTTTTCTCATCGTCATCGTGTATTAATTGATTTTTTTTTTCCTAGTTGGTAGTCACACACACATGTCTTTTATGAGAATTGAACCCCTAACCTCCCTTTAGGAAGTAAGAGGCTGATACTGCTAAGCCACTGACCCGTTGGTGTATCATTATTAATTGATTGTAATACATCACAAAGAGTTTTTATTTCTCTTTTGCCATATTTATCCGTCAGGTATTCGATGAATTATTGACATCATCATTTGATTTTCTTTTTACTAATGATGATAGTGTTGGGCCTTTTAGAACATTTTATGATCCAGCACTATGGACAAATGCAGGATTCCTATGCCACATGCACCGGGCAATCACTGAAAATATATTCTAAGGTTGGATCCAAGGGGATTCAAACTCCCAATTTTCAAATTTTTAGGTGAGAGTCTTGTCATTAGGTTTGTGACGACCCTAGTTCTTCAAGCCAGTGCGTCCTGTGATGAACCAAAGATTGACCCGATAACGGATCCAGATGTGGAAGCAAGAAACAAGACAATGGTCTCCCAAGGCACAACATACCTCTAAGACACTTCAATGACCTTCCATGAGGTCGTGGAATTCAATAAGAACTAACGCAGAAACAAAAGATAGGAAAAATAACAATTTAGCCCCCAGGGGTAAAATAGTCATTTTACATAAAAATGACGTCTCTAGAATGTACATCATTCTTA
>JAOTQH010279597.1:0-10261 GCA_025631255.1 Cornus kousa
GAATTGCTTGACAATAATAAGGACAAGATTTGTAGGAGTGCTCATATTTGAGTCAACAAGGCAACTTGTTTTGCTTTGCCCCCCCTTGTAAATTTATTTGTCACCAGCATTCATGTTTCTGTATATATCTAAGAGAGCCATCGGCGTTAATGATATGTGGCACATTGCAACTTTTTCAGTTTGGTTATGGGGTTCCAAATAAAAGAGATGATATGATATGGATGATGTTGGTTCTGGTTCGAAAGGTTTTTATCTTAATTTCTTGTATGCATTCCAAATGGAATGTTTTGATCCAAACGAAATGTTTGCAAAAATATTAGCGTATGGGTTGTAGCAAGTTTTAGGCTGGGTATAAGTTGGTTTTTTTGGATTGGAAAGTCAATAATTGATGGCAAGTAGTGGGGCTTCTCCGTAGGAATTTTCAATGGAATGGGGTTTGAAAGTAATAATATGTCAGGTTGGTATATCTACTGTACGATCATTAACTAAAATATGTGTCTATGGTTAACTAATTGGCGGGCTAACATCATGATCACGAGGGAAGTTTTATTTCTAATATTATCAACGTAAACAGGATGGATGTGATCTATCTAATCCGTTAGTAGCTGTTTTTGTCAGGTTGGTTTGAAAAATTATTAGGACTTTTCTTAAAAATGAAACCAACTAACTTTTGTTAAGGTCAATCCAAGTCAATGACGGATTTTGTTGATGTCAAATAGTGAGTAAATTAAAATTTCTCCCACACCTACCGATGGTACTGTAGTGAGTAAATTTTAAAATCTCTCTCACATTCAGTTGAGTATTGTAGTCATTATTTACCATAAAAACTTGTGTTGCTAGAGCATTTAAGTAAATTAGATAAATCTGTTAGTGCATTTAAGGAAGGGAGATCTGTGTAGGTTAGTTTTATTTTTAGGAGAGGTTCGAGTATTTTTTCAAACCACATAAGAGTCCGTATAATCATGACAAACTATAGAGGGTGCCTGATTGCAAAAATATTAGCGTATGGGTTGTAGTAAGTTTTAGGCTGGGTATAAGTTGTTTTTTTCGGATTGGAAGGTCTATAATTGATGGCAAGTAGTGGGGCTTCTCCGTAGGAAAGTAAGTTTTCAATGGAATGAGGTTTGAAAGTAATAATATGTCAGGTTGGTATATCTATTATACGATCAATAACTAAACTATGTGTCTGGTTAACTAATTGGCGGCCTAACATCACGATCACGAGGGAAGTTTTATTTCTAGTATTATCAACGTAAACAGGATGGATGTGATCCATCTAATCCGTTAGTAGCCGGTTTTGTCATAATTACAGGTTGATTTGAAAAATTATTAGGACTTTTCTTAAAAATGAAACCAACTAAAGCTTGTTAAGGTCAATGCAAGTGAATGACGGAATTTTTTTGTTACGATCAATACAAGTCAATGACGGATTATTTTTGTTACGGTCAACGCAAGTCAATGACGAATTTTGCTGAAGTCAAGTAGTGAGTAAATTAAAATTACGGATTTTACTGATGAAGTAGTGAGTAAATTAAAATCTCTCTCACACCTACCATGGTATTGTAGTATAAATTAAAATTTCTCTCACCCATTCAGATGAGTATTACAGTCATCATTTACCATAACAACTTGTGTTATTAGAGCATTTAAGTAAATTTGTTAGTGCATTTAAGGAAGGGAGATTTGTGCAGGTTAGTTTCATTTTTAGGGGAGATTCGAGTATTTTTTCAAACCACATAAGAGATCCGTGTAATCATGATAAACTATAGAGGATGCCCGTATAATTTACCCTTTAAAGTATTAAATATCTATAATTTTGCAAAACATGTTTGATAATTGAATAAAGAAGTGTGTTAGTTAAGCTGGCTAAATAAAAGTTGTTGCGTGGGAAGAAGTTTGAGCTTAGCTTGTGATGGACCGTTGATAGTTTATGTAGTTGTTGGTTGAGGTATGTGATAAAATTTGATCTAATGCATGCATGTTGAATGTTGATACATATGGGGGATGCATGTCAGTTTGTGTGTGGTTGCAAAAATGAGCCATACTATATATGCATGCATATTCTCTATATATTAATTTGAATTATTGATTGTTTGACATTACAATCCCATGATGGATATATCGTCCTTAGCTTAACCGTAAATGCCCATTCTGCAGGGGTATAGATTGTTACATATACCAGTTCCGGGTTATGGGGGACACATGGATTCCTTCGTTGGCATTTATGGTAACAAATTAAAGCTACAACAAATGGCTCCATATATATATATATATATCCACACATAATTAAACATGCAGATTCAGTTGTATGACAATAGTCTCATGGATTTTGCATCGTGCATGAATGGCGCGCGCTGGGTAATACCTAGCATTTGAGTAATATGAGTATGATATATGTATATACATTCACAGACAAAATGTCAAAAGAGCCATGCTGCTGAATTATGAATAATTATGGAGAAATCGATGAGAAGTACGCGTGGATGTGCATGCGTACCCACCCTCTTCTTCTTCTTCTTCTTCAACTTCTTCCTTTGAGTGAGTTCTTGCCATTGAATTATTAATTAATGCCTTTTAATAAGCTGGTTAAGGATCGACGCGTTGACTTGGAACATACATACATATCAATTAAAACGAGTATTAGAGATTAGGGTGTGCGGGGAACAGGGATGGAGTGGTGGTTTTGATTTGGTCCAACCAGCTGCTGGCCAATTCATGGATCCAAAATGAACAACTTTCAAATCCATCTTGGTCGGCCGAACCTACATTGTCATTTTGGTCAACGTCCATCTGTCTCTCATAAACGTACTTTTAATTAAACCAACTAACAATTCATTCTAATTCTAACTCTTAACTCGTATTAATATATATATTCTTTTAATTCTATCTATATATCCCTTATGTATCTTCTACGTGCTTAATTCATTATATATATACACATACCCACATTTATAATACAATATTACATTAATATATTCGCCCAATTGATATAACCCAACCTTGAATTCACAATCTGAAACACGTACTGTGGCACTCAATGAATTAAGAAGGGTAAATCACGATGACCAGAGACGGAAGCAGATTTTTTTTTTTTAATAAAATAATAAATATAAGAATTTAATTTTTTTTTGACTTGACTAACTCAGATTCTTTGATCTTTTTTGGATCTAAAAAATAAGTGGGGACAAGAATGTGAAGTATGTTATTTTTATCCATTCGGTGAGGACATTTTTAAAAAATTTACAAATTAAGGGGACATTTTCAAAATTTTAACAAAAAAAATAGGTAATAATACAAATAAAAAAAAATCTAATGGGGGCATCTGCCCCCACCTGTCCTTAACCAGGTCCGTGCTAGATGGTGACATTCCCGGGGTGTATTTATTCGATTAAGAAAAAATTTGTTTTGAGACAGAGGGCGTATTAATTAAAAAAAATTATTTATGAGCAGACTGGATGCAGATCAAGAGACTGGTGGAGACGACGCATATATTGGGTTAATTGGACTAAATTCGGCATGAGAAGGTGTAGGATTCTTTTAGTATTAAAGATGCTTAGGGTCTCCAATTTAGTTTCTCAAATATTCGCATATGCATATGGTTGTGCTTGCCATGCTTTGATATATTATTACTGATGTCAAATAATAGGCATTGATGGTCTTTGGTATATGCAACCCAAGTGAAGCTAATAAAACTTACCATATTTTAACTGCTCATTTGTTCTATCATCATCTCGTTTTCCTTCACTTTCACTTGTGAGAGGATAGAATTAAGTTCAATTTGATTGTAATATTTTCTTGATCAAAAAATAATAATAATATGTGGACTAGCTGAATGCTTGTATAGATATGGTCCTACGGGCAGGACCATGTTAATAAAAGCCACACTTCCATTATTACATACATATCCAGTAAGTCTTACAAGTTTCATACTTATCAGTTATCATATACTATATATATATATATATTTTTAAACGATATATATATATTTTTAAACGATATTTCGTTTAAAAATATCATATACTATGTCGTCGATCCATTCCAATGAAGAAACCCAAAACCCCCCAACAATTAATTAGATATCCTAAATAAATTGGGAATTTTTGTCAACCAATTAATTCCTAAATCTTACATACACTCAATTAACTATTAAATTATTAGAAATCCACCAATCTGAAAAAATATATATATACATACAATAAGCAATTCTCACAAAGCATAAACATATATAATTCAAATTAAAACTCTGACAAATTGTGAAATAAATAAAAAGCAAAAACCTAACCTTATATAGAAAGCCTCAATCAAACAATATATACCTAAAACTCTACCCATGTGAAAAACAATTGGGGAATGGTCCGAGTAGTGAATAAAAACATGACAAAAAGTGCACACCATGAACAAAATGCATGAAATAGAAAAACTAAATTGGAGAAGATTAATGATGCTAATTACTCCATCTACAAACTAAGAGCAGCATAAAAGGATTGAATCTAAGTAAATATTAAAGATATATCCTACAATCAATATTAATAAGCATTAATTGCAACACACATCACCATTGAATTTTATTTTATTTTTATTTTTTTCTTCTACTTTGAGAACGCCAAAGTAGAAGAAAATAAAGAGAAGCCGATGGGAATTATACAGCTGGTATAAGATTAGTGGAAAAAAGAAAAGCAATTACAAGTACCAAGTACCAACCACGCGTATCATGTGGTAAACAAACATTGTCCTCATGTTTGGTTGGAACCCCTTGTCCAATTAATTACTACTACTTCGTATTACACAACGAAAATTATAGTTTCACCAAAACACTATCCATGCATCCACCACATATATAATATTTGATGATAATTATTATTAAATGCCACTAAATTTCACATTTAAAGTTTTAGTTAAAATGTTATTTGACTAACTAGCTAGCTTCATCATCACATTTGAATTTTAGATTAACAGTTAAGAATCATGAAATCCAGTAGTACTCCACATTAATTGATTTATTGATACTAAATGAGTAATTTGGATGAATTCATACTACTTTTTGAGTTTTTTTAATTTCATAAAAGTACATGTACAGTCATTTGAAAAATAATTTTTACACCTACATCTACTAATTTTAATTAATTATTTATGTAATTAATTAGAATAAATAATTTTTAGATTAGACAATTACCACTACTCCAGTAATTTTTATGTCCATGTAGTCGTTGTAAACAATAATAAATATAGAAAAAGGAAGCATTTAATGAGTTTTATTTTCCGTGTCCCTCCCGGCCAGACATGCACACACACACATATATATATATATAAGTAGCTGGAAGTAGCATGGCAATAGCAGCTAGCTGGCTCTTAATTAGAAAGAAATTCAACAAAGTGTCATTCCCGTAATTATAAACAAGATCAAGTATATTTTCAGAGTTGAATAGCATAAATACATACATCATCTTCCCAAGTCCTAGGCTCCTCTCCCTCTCCCTCCTTCCTTCCTATATATATATATATATATAGATCGATAGTCATTGTCTACAATACTACAATACAAAGTGCTTGCAATATTGGCCATTTGAAGCTAATTAGCTAGCTAGCGGTAGTAGTACTAATTAATTAGTACGTACTGAAAATGGTTTCTAAGGCCTTCTTCAAAACCCTACTTCTTTTCTTCTTTCGTCTTCTCCTTAAACATTTCAGAAACCCTAAAAGTCTCCATAGAAGCTTCAGCAACTCTAATTACCACCTCCATGCATCATCGCTCTCCAAATTTCAAAGGTTTCCTCCTCCTCATTATTCTCAAACAATATTGTCAAACCTCTCCACTACTACTACTACTACTACTACTACTTTGATCTTTAGCGTTGAAGGATCTCTCTTGAAATCTTCCTCTCTGTTTCCCTACTTCATGCTGGTCGCCCTCGAAGCCGGAAGCCTCTTCAGGGCTATTCTTCTCTTCGTCTTGTACCCTTTTGTTTGTTTGCTTAGTCACGAGACGGGGTTGAAGATTATGGTGATGGTTTGCTTTTTGGGAATAAAGAAAGACAAGTTCAGAGTTGGAACAAGTGTTTTGCCAAAGTTCTTCTTGGAGGATGTTGGGTTGGAGAGCTTTGAGCTCTTGACTGGGGCTGCCGGTCATGGGAACAAATTAGTGGGCGTGAGTGATTTGCCTCGAGTGATGGTGGAGTGTTTTCTCAGAGATTACTTGAAAATTGAGTGTGTAGTTGCAAGAGATTTGAAAGTTTTTTGTGGCTACTTTTTGGGAGTGATGGAAGAGAGAAACACAACTACTGTTGATCAGATAACCAGCTCTAACGTAATCGGAATCACTAGCTCCACCAAACCTCTTGATCATCACTTGTTCTCTCATTGCAAGGTCAGTACTAGTCTAATTACGTACAGATTTCATACATTAATAATTACAACCATTTTTTTCTTTTTCTATTTTTGGTAGGTAAAGATAAATTTTCTCTCCATCCATGCATGTGTTTCTCTATCTCGATCTTAAAATGATATTTTGTGCAACTATATACTTAACTGCAAAAAAAGTTAGCTGAAAAAAATAGGATAGGATGAGATCCAATAACACAAGTTAATTATATATATATTCTTAATTTGCTCGCAATGACAGAGCTTTGTGCACTAGTTCTTCAATGACAGTAGCTTTGTGCACTGATTCGTTATATATATATATATATGACATTAATAATGCGAACCACTCATTTGTGAACAAATTAATAACACGTACCCAAAGCATATATATATATGTGTGTGTGGATGAATTCCATTATTAATTTGTATGAGTGTATGTGTGTATGCATATATATATATATATATATATATATGTTTTAAATGCATATTATTAATGCTCTGTAATCTTATGCCGGTTGTTGCAACAGGAAATATACTTGGTGAATGAAGGAGACAGACGGAGCTGGCATAACCTACCGAGGGACAGATACCCTAAGCCCCTCATTTTCCACGATGGTAGATTGGCTTTGAGGCCAACCCCACTAGCCATTGTCGCCATGTTTATGTGGATCCCATTTGGGTTGACCCTTGCCATCATAAGGACCGTTGTTGGCTTGTCATTGCCTTACAACTGTCTCATTCCTATCTTAGTTTTCAGTGGGTTGAGACTGAAAGTGATTACAAAACCAAACCACAACATGATCATCAAGGAGGACTCCAAAGCCAAAGCCAAAGCCAAAGGGCTTCTATACGTATCTAACCACAGAACTTTACTGGACCCTCTTTACCTATCTTTTGGTCTAAAGAAACCTCTGAGCGCAGTTACCTACAGCCTAAGTAGAATGTCAGAGATATTGGCACCAATCAGAACCGTCCGATTAACGAGGGACAGGGTTGAAGATTCCAAGATTATGGAGAAGTTGTTGGATGAAGGAGACATGATTGTTTTCCCAGAAGGAACAACCTGCAGGGAACCTCATTTGCTGAGATTTAGCCCATTGTTTTCAGAGATGAGTGTTGATATTGTCCCTGTTGCTATGGACACATGTGTTAGCATGTTCTATGGTACTACTGCAAGTGGCTTCAAGTGTCTCGACCCTTTGTTCTTCCTCATGAACCCTTCCCCTACTTACACCATTCACTTTCTTGATAAGATAATTACTCCTCCACGCCGCTCATCATCATCATCATCATCATCATCATCATCATCATCCCAAAACAACTCAAGGTTTGAGGTCGCCAATTATATACAAACTCAGCTTGCTATGGCTTTAGGGTTTCAATGCACTACCCTAACAAGGAAGGACAAATACTTGATCTTGGCAGGCAATGAAGGAGTGGTATTGGCTTCCACTTCCACTTCCACTCCCACCAATTTTAAATGATACTAGCTAATTAATTATATATATATATATATATATATATATATATTCCCAACCTATGTACGTGCCCTGTAATATGTATAGTTACCCTGTATCGATTACCAAGTTTGCATGTTATAATACATAATTAAACTCGATTTATATATGATGATGATATATGTATCATTTTATTGATCGATTGAGTGGTGCATGCATGCAGTTGTACAATGCATTTATTTTTAGCCCATTTTTTAAAGCTATTAATTAAGCTCATGGCATGCTAATCAATACGGACTATGAATTAATAATTGGGCGAATTGAAAAAAACTCCCCTGGACTATTGTTTACTTGCAAAAAACTCTTTTTATGAATACTTTTAGCAAGAAACCCTCTCAACTATACTGAGGGGGAGTATTTTAACTTAACACCGTATAATGATTTTTTAAGGTAATTTTTTGGATCAAATTACACCTCAACATTGTGAATTAGGTAATTGTTCAGTCCTCCATTAAATCTGATAAACACGAAATTCAGTTAAACCCAAATTTTTTTGACGATCTTCATCTACCCAAACTAACAATACTAAAATTTTGTGCTTCTTGATTTCTAAACTGTTAATGGGTAAGATGCGACCAAGTTTGGTGATGAAAAGAGTGGAGGGATAATTATCGGGAAAAAAAAAAAACAAAGAGTGGAGGGAATATTGAATGTGATGATATGAGTGAGATCGGACACAAGTTGTGGGGGAGGAAGGAAGAAAAAAAAAAACTTCCAAAAAAGATGAAAAATGAGTTTACAGTGGTGGTTTGGCAAGTGCATATCTAATCATTACATTGCTTATCACCAATACTATCTTTTGTGTTATTTCCAATATCATCCCCAAACACTCCCTAATAATAATTTAGAAATTAAGAAGCACAAAATTTTAGTATTGTTTGATAGATGAAAATCGTCAGAAAATTTGGGTTTGACTGAATTTTTTGTTCACCTGATTTAATGGAGGACTAAACAATAACGCAATCCATAATGTTGAGGGGTAATTTAATCCAAAAATTTGTCTCAAAAAATTACTACAAGGTGTTAAGTTAAAATATTCTCCTCAATATAGTTGAGGGGGATTTTTTTGTTAAGAATATTCGTAAGGTTTTTTTTTTTTTTTTTTTGTGCGCAAGTGAGTGATAGTCCAAAGAATATTTTTTTTTTGCAATTCACCCTTAATAATTTTCTAATTGAAGTTGGATCCTACACCTTTTTGTTTTCTTTCTTCTAAAAATGGGATTATTTAATTGTAGAAACTGTACGGCACTATATATAATATCGATTGCATCATTAATTGTTGATTTATGGCAATTGTACACACACCACATCACTAACCCACACCCATTGAATTGAATCTGTTCATTTCTGTATAGCAATAAATTTTCCGTATCTCACTTTTTCCACTCTAATAAATAACGACCTACCCTTGGATCCTGTTAACAACGTACAGTAAATCACGTGTACGCGCTTGATACCGTTGACGGTGTACTTCAACATCAGAGATTTTGGTCTTCCATGTGCAATTCGATCTTTACCACTACTGTACGTCCATGGTCAAACTTTTGACTGTTTATATTCAAAATACTTATACTACTTGAATACATATATATTTATTTCTTTGGTGCTACTACTACAATGCTGCACTTCCAACAACCGTATATGTATATGAAAAATTATATTTTTGACGACTTTAATATTTGGACCTAAAATCGACCTAGATAAAAATATGTATTATAAAATTTCCAACTTAAATAAACATCATTACTATTCTTATTTATTTCCATAAAATACGTCAAATTTTTTTTTTTTTTTTTGTTATGCGTTAGAGATCGAGATGCAATGTAATATATATATAAAACGTATACTCTCTCCATCCCAAAATACATGTCCATCTTTCTTTTTTGGGATGTCCCAAAATACATGTCCCTTTCCAAAGGTAAATGTACTTTTTTTCATCACATTCCCAAACTACCCCTTTTCCATTTACTTGTTTTAGTTATTTAGCACTTTAAAAAGTTAAAAAATGAAATTTCACTCATTGTCAATTACAATTCAATAAAAAGTTTGAATCTCAATACATCCCAACTATTTGGGACGGATGGAGTATACAATTTGATATAAATGGTAATTAGAATTTTCATAGCTAATAAAGATGAAATCTGAAAAAAAATGATTACAACTTTTCAAATAGTTAATTACCTTATAGTTTAAAATGGGTACCATTATATTTAAGACTGATTTTTAATGTGATTTAGAAAGTACTGAACCGGCCAAGTACTGCACGTTGACTATGCTAGCCTTATATAACCCAATTAAACTGATTGGGCTAGTTTCTTAACGGGCAATAAGAGCTAACTTTAATTTTGGGAATTTTGCAAAAACTTGTATTCGCTATTTAATTC
>JAOTQH010279607.1:0-10261 GCA_025631255.1 Cornus kousa
TAAAAAAAAGGCCTAATGATAGTTGAAAAGTATGTGAAAGTTGCTGTTGTGGAAATCGGTACTATGGTTCGCCTCACTGTGAAATTTCCCATTTGCAAGAGACTCAGATTTAATCGGAGTCTGCAAGGGGTTATTTTGATCATTGTTAGGTGTGGAGCGTTGGTGGTGGTGGTTGGTGTGGCAGAGCTGTGGAGTGGTGGTGGTAGGTGTGGAGTGGCTGTGAAGGTAAGAGGGTAGAGAGAGAAGCGTTGGTGGAGGTGGCAATGGTGGGTGGCGATATGTCGTGGTTGGGGTGGTGTGCGGCCAGTGGAGTTAGCAACCATCCTTTTCCTCTTCCCCTCCTTTCTCCATTCTCTCTCTATATATATATAACACGTACATATATATGTGGAATGACGAAGAGGCTAGTTAGGTTAATTAAAATTAGTTAGAAGGGTAAATTAGTAATTTTAATATTTTAATTGATCAACCAAAAAGTCAAAGGGTATTATAGTTATTTTATTATATGTTAGAGTGCTTAGTGTGTTTTTGTCAACTGGGAACAAATTTGAGGAGGTGTCAGTGTTAAAAGGAGGCTAACTTTGTTAATAGATCAAACGTTAAAGGATGTGAATGTAATTAATCCTAATATTTTAATCACAATAGGCTGAGTGAATTACACTAAACGTAGAGAAGAGCTTGCCATTCCCTTCAATCAACTGTCTTCTTCTGTCAATTTACTTCAAAAGCAGTGCCAAGACGTGTGAACTTAGTACTGTAATTAGCTGTTACATTACATCATCCTAAGACTCTTCTTGTAGTGTACAACTTCAATCAATTATTTGTTAAATTCCTTTTCAAACTTCTCCTTACCCACCAGAGCATTTTTTTATTCTTTCGGGAGAAGAATATATAGTACTTCTGTATCCTATAAACCTCTATACATGTAGATGCATGCATATCGAAAAGATGGCAACAGAGACCAGCAGAAATCCATGTCCGGTGACCGATATCAACGCATTGCCGGAGAGTTGCATAGCAAACGTGTTGTCGCTCACGAATCCTCCAGAAACTTGCCGGCTTTCTTTGGTAGCATCCACTTTCCGGTCGGCTGCGGATTCTGACTCAGTTTGGGAGACATTTCTGCCGTCTGATTATCAGGACATGATTGCCCGAGCGTCCGAGCCGCCCGTTTTCGCATCCAAGAAAGAGCTTTATCTCCGCCTCTCCGATCATCCCCTCATCATCGATGGTGGGACTAAGGTAAAATTTCAAATCTCATATTGTATATGTGATTGTGATTAGACATGAATGATGTGTAATTTGCTGTTTCTGTGGAAAACATATTTAAAATTTTAATGGGTTTAGGGTTTGATATATTCATAATTTTAATGGGGTAGGGTTTAAATTGTATATAAATTTTGAAATGGGATAAGAGATGAATGATTGTGATCAGGCCGAATTCTCCTTTAAAATTTCAAAATATCAAATGCAATTATAGTTCAGACAATTAGTTTTGTGGATTTGAAGGAATGTGTTTTTTTATTTTTATTTTTTTGGGAGGAAAAAAAGTTTGAATTGATATATATATATTTTTTTTTTTTAATTGGTACTCAAAATATAAGATTTTTTTTTTTTTTTTCTTAGTTGGCTATTCTAGATTCAGAACCTAACCCTTACCAGACTAGGAAACCACATTGTCAAAGTCTTCAACACGAGCTTGCACCATTGTACCAAACAATAGTATCTCATAATAATCATAAATTGATAAGTTATACTTAAGAAAGTGCTTAGAAACGTTATGCTCATAATAAAAAATTAGAGGCCGTTACCAGGTGATGTGGGGGTCAGTCAAGGAAGATTACCAAAAAAAAAAAAATCCAATCTTTTTGACATTATTTTACATAAAAATGGTTGCTCTACATTCATAAATCGCACCCTCGCATTCAAGCTAATAACCCACATTCTCACACATATCAATCAAGCTTTTACCATTATACCAAGCAATATAATTTAATCATAATATTGAAATGTGTAAGTTCAAATACTGTTCATAAAAATTGACTTGAGATTGGAAGGTCAAAAGTGGAATTAGCGTCCTAACAACATGGCTGCCGTATGTGTTAAAAAGAATATCTTTCTAGAAATTCACCTTTTGACTGGAAGACTAAACACTTTCATCTTTCAATTGGGGAGACAAGACATCCAAACAATTGTAGACAATCAGAAAACGGAATGTGTGTTGGTATCTAGCTAATTTTTCAGTTCTTATCCTTCCACATATTCATCTAAACATTAATATATACCACAAAGTATGACTAATCTAATAGTTAATTTTATAAAATTTTCCTTTCAAACTCTATAGATATATGTTTACACCCAATGCCCAGATATACCATCTTGACTTTAAAGTTCCTCCCAGTATCTCAATAATATAAGCATTCATCTCCACTTTAATTTCATGAAGTAAATCAATATCAAAGAACCTAATCCGTAAAGAAAATATAATAAGTTGTGACTTGAACTGAATCTCTCACACCCTTCAACAACTTTTCTACCTCCCATACTGTTTTGCAATGATTTTCTTGCAAAAGCAGTCGACCTTTCAAAAGCCCACACATAAAATGAACGACTCTAATTCACTGAGACTGACACAATTAGCAAGGTAACATCAACTAATATTTTAAAGATAAAGATTCAAGATTCCATTTTTTACTTGGCTCTAGGGAGCTAGGAAACCCTCAAAAGTTTCAATGATTTTAAGTTGTTTCTTTTCTCAATTTTAAATTTAACTTTTTGCTTCACAACGTGTCTCTAAATTTCTCCCCACAATCCACAGCAAGTTCATATCCTCCAATTGGTCGAATCACACCCTTGCAATCAGGCTAAGAACCCCGCACAATCTCACACTTGTGAGTCGAGCTTTACCATTATACTAAGCAATAGAATGTTAATCATAATATTGAACTGTGCACATTCCATATACTGTGCATAGAAATTGACTTGAAACAGTGGGATTGGAAGGTCAAAAATGGAATTAGTGTCATAATAAACATGGCTGCCTTATATGTTAAAAAGTAAATCTTTCTAGAAATTCAGCTTTTGACTGGAAAGTTAAACATTGTTTATAGTCAATTTCTTGACCTTGGATACACAGGAAATTCTAACCCTTCTTTCACTCATTCTTGTTGCTTATGCAAAATTTAAATTTCTTCTAGAGAAAAGTAAAAATAAAAGTACGATTTTGTTAAAATATTGTATATATAATGGTATTGATAATGAGGCACTCAGTGCAACAATTTCTGGAAACATTTGGACTTGTGTACAATAAAAATATTTTCTATCAATTCATAATATGTCTTTTTCAAGAACCCCACAACTCATTGTACGGCAAACATAGGAAAGGTAGCGAATTGTGGAAAGCCTTAGGTAAAGCATTCCTTCATGAATATAATAATAGAAATATTGTCTATCAATATTTGGGTTTTATTTTATCTATTATTTCGAATCAAATGTTTTTATTATCTTATCATTTTTCAAAATTTTCTGTCGGAGAAATTTTCTGACTCCGCCACTGGACACCGGAAGTCTTAAATGTCAAACCATAAGTTCACAACAATACCGTGATCAAATTATCTGCAAGTGTGGTCAAATTTGGTTCAAATGGGAACCGACGAAGTTTTTCAAATTAAAAAGTTGTGTGTGACGCTCAATACTGGCCATTGGCATATTCTATGTCAAGGCTTTGCTTACCAGCGTTTGAAGGATAAGTAAAAATGTTGTGTGTGAAATGCCATCTTTGTTGGACCTTGGTGATCGCACTTGTGGTATTCATGGTATTCATAGCATGTAAGATTCACAGGGTGGAGTCATTGGATTCGTTTTGGAGCTTTGGTTCTTTCTAATCTTTTACTCTGTCTACTACTATTTAAATTATGGTCACTGTAAGTAGCATTGAACTGAATTTCCATTTTTGGTGTTTGTAATCTACTTTCTGCACATTGTTTGCTTCAGTAATCATTTTAAGATAATGTATAACTTCTCATTGGCGGCGTTAACCAGAGTTTTTCGTTGGAGAAGTGGAGTGGGAAGAAATCCTTCATGTTAGCTGCAAGATACCTCACAATTATTTGGGGTGATACACCGCGTTATTGGAAATGGACTTCTCTACCGGAGTCCAGGTCTGTCCCTCTCTCACACCATGTTGTTCTTTTCTTCTCTTCTTTTCTCCATCTAAATATATGGGGTTTATAATTTATCCACAAAATCAGATTCACAGAGGTGGCAGAGCTTGTCGATGTGTGTTGGCTTGAAATTCGTGGAAAGATACATACTCAGATGCTATCCCCAGCCACAACCTATGCAGCTTACCTTGTGTTCAAGTGGGCGACAACAGTATATGGATTTGGACACCGATCAGCCGAGGGTTGGGTAAGAATCAGTGGGAGTGAAGGGGAAACACGGAGTTTATATCTGGATCCTGATGGATGGCAGTGGCCTCGACCCCAGATTGTACCGAGGCGAATGGGGTTTTTTAACCGCAGACCTGCTAACATGGTGAGACCACAAGCTGCCATGCCGAGAGAAAGCATTGATCAATATCCCAAGGAGAGAGGAGATGGGTGGTTGGAGATGGAATTGGGTGAGCATTTTAACAAGAGCGGAGAAGATGAGGAACTGGAAATATGTTTGCAAGAAGTGAAAGGCGGTAACTGGAAAAGTGGCCTCATTGTTCAAGGAATCGAGCTCAGGCCGAAAAATAGTAAACAAATGAAATAAAGAATGTTTGAGTTTTTATTTTTTTTTCTTTTCATAATTGGCACTCACACATACATCTCTGTGAAGGCTTGAACCTTTGACCTTCCTTTGGGAAGTAAAAGTCTGATACCACTAGACAACTGGTTTGTTGGTGTTTGAGCTATGTTTGAGATATCTACGTGGAAAACTTCTTTTCCTTTGTAAAGAAAATAAAATAATTCGATCTCAGGTTATGTTCGGCTGCCTAATGCAATTCTTGAAGTTCTAGGCTAAGAGTTCACATTTCGAGAGGAATTTGACAAAAATAAAATAAATAAATAAATAATGCTGCATGTTTGATTGGATTAAAGTAGAAGGGGTTGATTAAATTAAAAATACTCTTGTAATTTTGACGAGTACTTATTTTACATAAATTGAGTAGTGCAAAATACTTCCTCCATTTTTCTTTCTCGGCTTTCATTGATAGAGTTCTTTCTTGGCCAACCAAAATATATTACATGAAAATTGAGTAGTTGAAGTTGCTAGACTATCTTTTCTCCTACTAAAAAACATAGAACAAAAACACAACAAATCTCAAGGGAAAAAATCGAGAGATATAAGACGGCAAACTCGCGGGATCTCTACATACAGGTCCTATAGATTGATCACAACAACACTAACGTTAGCTTCGCCGGCTCGGAAGGGTCGGAAATTCTTTCACCGGCTGCCGTAGCCACAGATGAAGCTGTCCTAGGAACGAGGCAGCTGCACGCAACGTCACAGGCTGTCTCGTTCGACACCACATCCCAAAATCTGTCACTGGCCAATATCAAGTAGTTGTCCTCCACCGTCCGATCTAACACCGTCACCTCCGGTTCATAACTGACATGAGGCTTTAGATAGTCGGTACCTGCAAAAACACCACTTACATATTAATACAAACATAACCAAGTCACCGCGGAATGGGTCTTATTTATCAATTCAATCTCAACCATTAAATTCTGTGCCGAACCGGAAATGAACAAATCAGTTTTTGGTACTAAAACGAGTGGGACTGGTGTTTCTCACTAAAATGAGGTGCAGTGGTGGTGGAGTGATAAGGTGATAATGTTGGCGAATTTCTATTGGTTTAGGAGATGTTGTTTAACACAACAAAAACCATCACTAATGGATAATTTTGTAATCTTCGTTTTTCGATGACGAAAACTCACCTACATCTCTAAATACAATTTTTTAATAACTCAAGAACATTTCTTAATTCAAGAGGGTTTCATGCAATTATCTTATAATTCAGAAAATTTTCATCAACTTTAGCCTTAGACTTGTTTCTATTAGTTTATAACCCAACCCAAATGGGACGTTTTTTATTTTTTCAAAATGTTAAAAGTTTTGTAAGGTGTGTCCGCTAATAATGGCTTACTTTTAAGTTCTCTATAAGTGAGCCCTCTTTTCAATGTACCATGATGTGGTTTCTGACTTAATTAAAATCAGACTAAAAAATTATATTTTTGAAAAATAAGTACTGTGATTGTGTAAATTACCTATGCTCACTCATGGTGTATCTACAGGCTACATCATCGAGTGGGAGTGAAATTTAAAGAAAATAAGGCTAAAAGAGTGTCCTCCGAATGATTGACAATATGTAGTTTGCAAAATTTATGTGAAGTGTTAATTTAAGATGTACATGCAAAAAAATTTTGTGATTGATTTTTTTTTTTTTTTGGGGGGGAGGGGGGAGAATTAAGAGGATCTTCAACCGTTGTGTATATTTTTTTTGTGTAAATCAGATGTGTCATGATGGATTTATACAAAAAATTTGGATTATTTAATTTTAGCTCCCACGGTTATTTTAAACTTTTTGTGTAAAAATATATCTCCCAATAACAATCAATCATATGTCATGTTAGGACCACACATAACTATTTAATATATGGTTGATTCTTTAATAAAACAAGAAAGAAGGATAACAAAGGAAATATGTTGATCTAGCAATGTAAAAGGGTTGTACAATGTATCTTTAACAGACTGCTGGAAATAGAAAAAATTTACACATCATAAGTGGCAGTATATATTTTACACAAAATGTTATTTTAACAAACCGCTGGAGTGACAGACCGCTGAAGATGCTCGCGTAAAAGTTATTCATAATATAGAAATTATTTTATAAAAAAATAAGTTTTTTTTTTTTTTTTTTTTTTTAATAAATATTTAATACGGGAGTACTATTCTAAATATTTTTTTAAAATATTTATTCTTCTAACTTCTGCATCTCTTATCACCTTTGTAGTAAGACCTAAAAGAAAGTTGAATTTAGAAACAAGACACAACAACAAACAATACCAGAATTATTCTTTAAATTTTAGGATTTTTCAATGAGCCTGCTTGGTTCACCCATCTTATACAACAAAGAAAAATAAAAAGAAAAAAACATTAAAACAAGTAGTTTAAAATCATCTTACATTTGCAACTACAAAATTCAGGAAAAAAAAATAATAATAAGAGGCTGTACAGAAGATACCATAGCTACCTCTCTACATCTTACCCATGGATTGAGTGCAAAATCACCTTCCAGCTATGGCCTGACACTAAGATCATCAGATATGGTCTCCTCAGACGACGCATCGCTGTTGATGATGATCAAGTCATTTGGTTTCTTCGCACGATACTGATGAGGCCCATTTTGTTGAGCCGTCTGGATTCCTGCTGTCGATGGAAATTTCGTGCAATGGGCGGTATCAGATGGCTGTGGGTCACTTGCCCTTGAGCCACTATTATAGCTACTGTTGATTCTGTTCCTCCATCCATGATGTGGTTCTTTAGAGATGGATGAAGCAACTGAAGGCAAAGCTGGCTCCGAGGGACTTGGAGGAGGGGCGCTTACCGCTTCTTTGAGCCAATGTGGCAATTTAGACTTTGCAGCCAAACTTGTCGTAGGGCCATTAATCAATGAAGATTCAAAAACCTGTGTTGCTTTGCCATCCAATTGGTTGTACATAACCCTGCCGTAACTCACTTCGTTACAATTCGAAAGAGAGGTCCTCAGGTTTGTTGCCAGATTCTGAAGCTGTATATTCCTGTTTTTATGAACATTGGTCAAGTAGAATGGTGACCAGTTTGGTTGCGCATGTAGATTTCCAAGTGAGAGTGCCGTTTCAGCCACCAGATCTCTGTGGATTCCAGTTCTGGAATGCATGAAGCAACTGTTGTGTTCTGAAAAAACATCAGGCGATCTCAAATGCTTGAACTGGGAATTCAGTGTGCCATTCAAAAGTTTAGAATGTTCCTCCTCCCACCGCTCTGCCAGTTCTCTTGGCGTCCTCCATGGTGAGAAGTGAAACCGTGGATCCCTTAACATGGTATCCCAATTTCCCCTTCCATGTCTCCTCACACCTATCCAAAGTAAATCCAACTCCTCTTCTGACCACATGGTTGACGCCTCGAATTTTTCCAAGAAAAATCTGTTTCCTTTTACTGCTCTTTCTCTAGCTAAAATGTTGTCAAGCACCATCTTGTGTCTTAGAAGGGTTGATGTCTGGTCCGATGGAGACTGGAATACTGCATCTTGAAAAAATTCTCTAGATCTGATGCCAAAACTGGGCCATGGTAATGTCGTTGGGTTTGAGGCATGAGCATCAATCTTAAGCTCCATTGGCAGAGATGAGCCAAGAAATACTGCAGACCTTGTTCTTTCTTCAAAATCCGAGCATGGTGGAGTGACTTCTTGCTGTGTATAGGTTAAAGGAAACATATCATGGGTTTTGTCTTCTGTAAATTGCTGAAACCAACTCAAAATAATATGTTATACTCCATTCAACAGAAAATGGAAAACCTAAATTTTGACCATATAAAAGGAAAGGCAAATAACAAAGTTCCCACGAAAACAAGAATATTAACACCAGTCTAACAAGAAAGTAGTATAATCAGCAAACTAGTAAATTAGGTACTTTTTATACCACCTACCTGCATGTAATTGTTATTTGACGTGACACCCATGAATACTGTAGAATTGTTTACAAAATCTTTGCAGTTGGCGCCAACTTTGTTTGTGGAAGTGCAAGGATTATTATGCATCTCGGAATGGCTGGTCGAGAGAGTTTCCCCAATTCTCTTATCTAACAATTGCAGAACCTTGCCTTGAGGAGATAACTGAGGTAAAACAGTAGCATGACTTCTGCTTGTGGAGTCCAAGGATTCAGGAAGGGCTGCTGATACAGCATATTATACATATAAATAAAGGGAAATGCATTACAAGTACGGTAGCATGAAAATGAACCAGCAAACTAAAAGTAGCAACACAACATGTCAATAAATGACCAAAGGGCCTTTGGCCTAATGGTATAACCTCCTCATCTTCAAAGAAGAGGGGAGGGGTTCGAGCCCAGGCGTGGGCAAAAAAGTGTGTGTGTTTGCTTTACCATCCAAAAAAAAAAAAAAAAACATGTCAATAAATGGACATATGAGCTCAACCCATGTGCAGATCATGGTTGGAATGCTCAAGTAAAACCAGTACCAGGTGGACGAACAGATGAATCCAAACATGCTAGGGAGCCTCCATCTCTCGTGATCGTATCCTGCATTCTTGTTGACTGCAAAACATCACTCGACAAAATTTGTGGTTGCTCTCCAGAGGAAGCATGATGCATGGATAATACTGATTGTTTATTTTCAGTAATAGTCTCCCTAAAGAAGTGCTTAATTACATCACTTGATGAAGCTCCTGAACAATTTATTTGATGATGTTGTTGGAACTCCATGGCAACATTGGGATGCGAAGAAGAAAGATTTAGTTCAGAACTCTGATCCAGTACTTCTCCAGCAACAGGTGAGCTGTCCTTTAATATGTAACCCCTGCTACATGGCTGTTGTCCCTCGTGTCTCACACTGTTCAAAATGACTAAAGGAAAGTAAGTATATAGTTATATACAGATTCACTTTAAAGGTTGTTAAATGCCTGAGTTAATGTGTAACATACGTCTCAGTCTGAGGATCAAATCCTGCAAAAGTGCACGAGGATTCAACATCTTTGCTGGTTATCTGTCACAAATCAATGACTGATTGATTAACTGTCACTCACATAAACAAATTAAGGATGCAACATCTTGTAGCATATGTCACCTCTTCAACAGAATCAATTATTCAAGAAGAATGCAACAAAAAATGTTTATCCTAGTGGTCTTAACTTGTCAATTACACAGATTCATCAACTCACTGTCACCTTATAATGTAACCTTTTGTGAATAACATCAATGGCTAATCACAAACACACGACTATAAGACAACCCTGGTTGTTAGATTGATCGTAGCATCAGATTTTGTGAACCAATATCACCATTGTCCAACTAAAATCATTGCTTACGTGTTTATTATGTTGAATTATGCTAAATGCATGCCAGATTGACCCAGGAAACAGGGGGCGGAGCTAGAAATTAAAAATTTTGGAGCCAAACTAGTAATATATATAAAAAAAAAAAAAAATTTAAGAGCACATTTATAAATGATATAAATAGTGTACTAATAAGTTTTAACAATGGTTACAAACTTACAA
>JAOTQH010279627.1:0-10259 GCA_025631255.1 Cornus kousa
GGGCCATGCTGCAAGGTTGAATTAATGCATCCTCTTTTTTTTTTTTTTTTTTTTTTTTTTTTTCACATCTATATCCTCTATTGAAAAATGAAGACTAAGACAGGAGTTTCATAGAAAAAAAATAATAATAAGAAAAGCCCTCTATACCCCAGGGGAAAAAAAATCCCTCTATTGGAATTGAACAGATTCGCATATTTCTTAGGGCCTTTAAAGAGCATGAGTCTACCCCTTAATTAAAATGGTGCATTTGACTTCAGGTAATGTACTTCTTGAGGGTTAAAGGATTTTTTTCCCACTCACTTATAAGTTGTTGCTTTACCACATCTACATATTAGGAGTGTATTTGTGTACGCTAGTTGATCTGATTTGATAGTATGGGCATTTTGGATTACGTGTGGAAGATACTCAATGTGATCTCATCCTCTTTCTCTCTCTCTTGTATATTTTCTGTCATCACAGATAAGAACGGTGAAAGTCAGCAATGTCTCCTTAGGTGCTTCTGAGAAAGATATAAAGGAGTTCTTCTCTTTCTCTGGTGATATTGAATATGTTGAAATGCATAGGTCAGTTACTTTTAGTAACGTCAAGTTTTTTCTTCTCTGCCTTTCATTTATTAACAATGATCTTCCATTTGGTTGCCTCGCCTAGAATAACAAAACAACTCATAAACTGGAATTATACTTGTATCTTATTTTCCAGTGAGAATGAGAGGTCTCAAATTACTTACATTACTTTCAAGGATTCTCAGGGTGCAGAAACTGCGGTTCTTCTTTCGGTATGTCTACTTCTTATGACCTATGGAATTAATTATTTTATTTGTTTTAGAATGTTTGTTGACTTAGCATTAAATCATTTGATGTGAGCATGCAATTCTGTACTATAAAGTTATATACTTTGTTTCCTTGTTGACATGACTGAAGCTTATCACTACCTTATCAGTTTCCCATATGTCTTTTTGGTCGACATTTTGTGATGCAGCCAGAATTTTAAATAACTGATGTCGCCTTACCAAGAGAATACGATCAAATCGTCTTCACAACATTATTAAAACGAAATAAAAGAATAATGCTAGAGAAAGGAGAATTGCAAAGCAAACTTTTTTTGCTGTAAAAAATCTCTTCAACTAAAACTGTAAACCCTAGCAATTACAAGGCTTTATATAGAGTTTCTTTCTCCCCAATCCTAGCCTTATATTAGAAAACTACCAAATATAAAATAAAATCAAAATAGGAAAGCCGTTGAAAATCAGAAAACTACTCAAAAAGGAAAGTTGATGAAAATAAGAAAACTACTTAAAATTAGGAAACTTTCAAAATATGGAAAGTTTATGAAAAACACAAATTCCACTTGGAGAAATTTGAAATTCTGCCTGCATCATTTTTTCTTTGATCAGTTTCGTTATATTAGACAATAATATCAAAACCTGTGTCTATATTATGGTTAGCCACTGAACTGCCATCTTAAGGTTTTTGAAAGAGTAGCTGCTGCGAGGATCACAGGATAAGAACTCTTGTTCCAAAATGTAGTTTTCATGAACATAGTTTAAAATTCCAAATTTAGTTTTTTGAGAACCTTACGTACTTCATATGAGGTAGTGGTTTAAATTTTCTTTTGAAGATGAACCAATTAGTTTTTGTGCAACTGATGTTCTAGTCAAGATCATGGAACAGATCTGACATGATTCCACATCTCAATTAGATTTTACATAGGTATTTTTAATTGATTTATTACCTTAAGTTAGATTCTTGAAGATTTTATGCATGTATTAGATGAGTATATTTTGGATCATTTACATTATATGGAATGTTGCTCATCTTATATTACTCATCAAGATTTTAGTAGCAATTTTTTCTTCAATTAAGTTGTGCATTAGGGGATACACATGATTATTTATCGATAGGTACTTATTAAGTAGCCATATTTTATGGGAAAATGGTAATAGGAAATGATTTTTTTAATTTTAAATTTTATTTTTTTAACATTTGAAATAGACCCATTAACTTACTTTCTGAGCTTTTGATATGCTTGCAATGTATGGTACTTGGTAAAACAAGTAGGATTAGCATCATGCAGATTACACAATCCAATATTATGCCATAATAACTTTTCTGTCCTTCATATTTCAACTGTGATGCCTTCTAGGGTTTCACTTTTTTTGTATGATCGATATTATCAACTGTGATGCCTTCTAGGGTTTCATATGCAAGTCCATAATTGTGAAGGAATCGTACATTTTCTTATTATCTTACCCTTAGTTGTGTGTAGCTTTATACTTCTATTCTCTATTTCAACTTCTTGTGTATAATAATTACTTTTTTGCTTTTCCAGGGATCAACAATTGTTGATCAGTCTGTTAACATAGCTCTTGCTCCAGACTACGAGCTGCCACCTACTGTTTCAGCCCCTGCTGTATGATCTTCTCTTAATGCATTTATTTCTTAATGATTGTTCTAATGTGACTTAATTGTTCCAACTTCTGTAGGCCACAGAGAACAAAAATACAGGTGGTGCTGGATCTGCTGTTCAAAAGGCTGAGGATGTTGTAAGCGGCATGTTGGCCAAGGGTTTCATCTTGGGCAAAGATGCAATTAACAAAGCGAAGGCCTTAGATGAGAAGCACCAGATCACGTCCACCGCCACAGCTAAAGTTACTTCTTTGGATCAAAAAATAGGTCTTACCGAAAAAATCAGCATTGGCACTACCATTGTGAATGAGAAAGTGAAAGAAGTGGACCAAAAGTTCCAGGTTTCTGAAAAGACCAAGACAGCTTTTTCAGCTGCTGAGCAGACGGTTAGTAATGCTGGATCAGCCATTATGAAGAACCGCTATATACTGACTGGGACATCGTGGGTTACTGGTGCTTTTAATAGGGTTGCCAAGGCTGCAGGGGATGTGGGGCAAAAGACAAAGGAAAAAGTGGTCGAGGAAGAAGAAGGAAGAAACATAGCTGCAGGTTATTCCCAGGTACATGACACTGAACACCCCAATTGAGCAGCCTTTCAATCATATGCGTGCAGAGGGCTTGATACTTCAATTGTTAAATCTGGTGTAGATTAATACTTTTCTTTCGGTTTGGCAGTATAAATATAGGTTATCAAATATTGTTGGGTATGGAAGCTTTATGTGAAAGCATTTTGTTTGTTTGGACAGCAGTAATAAATTCTGCATTCTTGAGGTTTTTTATATGTGCATCTCATAACTAAAATTTGCAATGAAATTTCTGTTGGATTTACGGGGTTGGCTTTTACTATCCGCACAGCATGTGAGTTTTGAATTAGTTATAGGTTTTTACAAGAATTTGTTGGGATTGGAAACAATGACGGAGAAAGTGGTGGATTAGATAATCAAGGTGGTGATGTGAACAATGGTTGAATTCGTATTGAATGTGAGACTGAATTCGACAAGGTTCCGATGAAATGTATCTCTTTCTATGTTTGTGCGTGCGTGAGAGAGAGAAAATGGGAATTACTTGTTAATTTTTCACTCTCGTGGGTTATGATGGTAGAGATTGGAGAGGGAGAAAGATAATGGATACTTCAGTTGAGTGGTGGTCTGGTTTTCAAGGTATATAGATGTTGATGGTAGTGTGGACAGATGAGGAACAGCGACTTTGAATGGGTGTGTGGGTGTGTGTTGGTAAATGCCTTGTGGTCCTGTTGTTTCAGGCTTGCCAATGGTGATACAAAGAGGGAGAGATAGGGGTGGATGAGGAACAGTGATGTTTATAGACTTTGTCAGATTTGGAGGAAGAGATATTTAACTTGCAATAAAGAACAATGTCCAACTTGGTTGGTCAACTGGAGATCTAACTTGGAATTCAACATGGTTTGAAACCTACTGCTCCAAGCAAAGCAGAGGCTATTTCTGGTAAGCCCTCTATTCTTTTTCGAGAAATTACAACCCATGATCCGGGCCAATACATAATTAAATGAGTTTTTTGTCCACAAGCGGCACATTGTTTCAATTAAAATAACCAATAGAATTTTACATAAACAATATTACAACCAACTGATAGAAGAAACATAGGTATAATGTGAACTTAAAATATAATTGTACCACTCTTGCATGAAATGAAAACATTCGTGTGTTTTATGTGGGAATGGCTTTGGGAAAAATTGACTATTTGCCAGAATCTAATAATTGTCTAAATTTTTTTCTTTTAATCCTAAATAAATGCAAAAAAAAAATTAAATCATTTAATTAAACTCGCGATACATTAATTAAATGAGTTTGATGCCCACAAGCGGCACGTAATTAAATGATGTTTATGCCCACAATCATATTATCTTGCCGGGTTGTTTCAGATCAACACCAATCATGTTATGTTGGAATTCAACATGGTTTGGTTTGTTTTCACTTTTACACTAACGACAGAACACAAGAAACAATCTTGAACTCCTTTACTTACACGAATAAACAGAACACACGGAAATTATTTGTTACTACAGTGTATCTATAATTTGGTAGTCTATCGAGAGTGGTCAGTGTTTAATTGGAAATTATGATTCTCTTATGGTTCAACATACTTTTAGATCAGGGATACAGCACACTATATTGAGAATGTAAAGCATGATTTTTTTTTTAAAGAAATTTATGAAGAAATATTGTTTTGTTAGTTTAAATAGCATTAAAGTGAAAAGTAAATATTGCACCTATCAAAACCAACCTTGTGATTTTAAATACTAAAAAAAATAATACCTCCCAAATTTCTTCACTAAAAAAATACTCAGGGCGCGGGGGTGCGATTGTAAATTTGTAATATATATATAGTAATAATAGTTTTGATGAAATTGAATAGGATTAAAATTATTCCACTAGAGATTTGTTTCAATTAAAATAACCAATAGAATTTTACGTATACAATATAACAACCAACTTATAGAAGACACATAGGTATAATGTGAACTTAAAATATAACTGTACCACTCTTGCATGAAATGAAAACTTTTTGTATGTTTTATGTGGGAATGGGTTTGGGAAAAATTGACTATTTGCGAGAATCTAATAATTGTCTAAAAATTTTCCTTTTAATCCTAAACAAATACCGGAGTACAAAAAAATTTAAATCGTTTTTGTTTCTTTTCTTTTCCCACAACTTTCATCTAACTAAATGCACATTGAAAATATTCTATGCTCATACGACCTATTATATTGAAATATAACATTATAAAATCGTTAATTCGATAATGCAAAACCTTTTCATTATTGTTGTATTTTTTATTTGATAGTACCATATAAATTAAGGACATAAAATAATACTACGTATGTGATTAGTTATTAAAAAGTGTGTAAAAATAAGAATATGAATGTACAAGCTTGGTAAAGTAAAAAGTCTCTAAATAAACCTCCCTCTTTTTTGGAAGATGAAGAAGTATACAAACTTACAATGTCTTTGGTGATGCACGAAATAATTAATTATTTAAAAATTACATAAACTAATTAGTACCATATTATACTTAATAAAAAAGTGTGTCTAAAAAGTGAAAATACTATTGACATTTAAATAGTAGTATAATATAATTTATTTCTAAACAAGACTCACCTACTTATCCATAAGCAGAATTATCCTGTCACCATCATGTGGTACACTAATACAATGACACTTGGACATTTTAAATTCAAAAAAATAGGAGAGGGAAAATTAAGAATTTTTTAATACATATTTTTAATTCAAAATAGTTCTTATTATGCCACATGCAATGATGCAAGTATTGTTCTTTGCTTTTCCGGTCTCACATCGAACCTATTTCAGGCCAGGCCTAACATAAACAGTTCAAATTGTCTATTTCATCTGAGGCTATAGGCTCGGTCCTCCTTAAGTTGTTGCCTCTTATTGTGGGCATGGGACACTGGCAGCTTAAACAATTAAGGTTCATACCATGTGCATTGTTTATTTCTCTATTCCTGCAATATCTGCCTTGTCTTAATGTTTGTTTGGGTCAAACTTGTTCATTTTATTTTCTATTGAAGGTATATAACGGTAGAGAAAAGCTGAATAATGCTATTCGGATTTCAAGATAATTACATTTTGGGTGAAATGATACCCTCAATGAATCTGACAATGATAGCAGACAAAAAAAGGATCATTCTGATAGCAAGTTCATTAGCAGTTTTCTGAAACTTCACCCTTTCAAACTCTTCTTTGTCTTTTCTGATAAAGCAAACATGACTTTAGTTAGGCCTCATTTAAGCTAGAGAACTGATGAGGCACGTCTGTCTTTGTGTTCAGAATAAGCCAAGCATCTTGTTGAGATCTCTGCTGCAAGAGATAGTGGATGATCAATCGTTTAAGTCTTGTTGAGTTTGAAATCTCTGCTGCAAGAGATAGTGGATGATCAATGGTTTAAGTATTGTTGAGTTTGATTGGAATTTATATCCTCAAGGGCACTGGTTTTGGTAGAGAGACTGTATATTCAGATAGTTTTTCATAGTACGGTTTTAAGCATCTTGTTTGATTTTTATATATTCTGTATAAGTTTCCTTTTCTGCAACCTATCAAGTGTATCGGGAATGGTTCTACTTAAAAATTTATAATATTGAAGTTGCCTAGAAGATGGTCTTACATGGATTAGTTGTTCTTGGTTCCTTCAATCCTTTTGTGGTTGATTTTTTTTCATGTTGCAGTTTTTCTTCATTTGAGTTGGCTGACAAAGAAAAAAAAAAAGGATTTTGTCATATTTTTCCCACTTTCACCTTTGACTGCGAAGGGATTTGAGGCCTGATCCCCCCTCCTCCTGCCTCTCCTGGTGGGCATCATTGTGCTTGGGCTAATTTTGGTTGGATATATACAGGGTCATTTATGGCTGAAATTTGGAGCATGCTCAGCTATCCTGAGCGCATACTAATTGATGTAGGAAGTGTAGTGAGGTCTGATACCAACTGATGTAGGATGAGAATAGAGAAGTGGAGAGAGAATAGAAGAATGAAGGGGAAGAAATCTGTGTTCAATCTCATTAATATTCAATATTCATCAAAAAGTAATCAATACAATACATATGACTATGTATAATCTCAAGTCTAAAATAGTTGCAGCAAACATAAAAGTCAATAAAAATGGCTGCCATGAGCCTTGTGAGACATGTAGCCATGTGTATACTTTAAGTTGGAAAATTGCTATGCTCATTTCCAACAAAGCTGCAAGACAACAGACCTTATTTATAGGTAAACAGAAACTAATATTAATTAGAAGCAAATATTGCAGACTACTCAAATTTATTATAATTCCTAAAATATATAGGAAAACTCTAAAATCTGTCTGTCCTTGCCCATTCTCCAAGCATAGGTGAGAGTCATGTGCAATTCATGTGTACGAGCAATGTCCTGATATCCATCACTAATACTTATGTTATTGTTGCTTATGCATTTCATGCTTATTATCTGCCTTTAGCCATGCAATGTGCAACACGTGCCCTTCAATGTGTTCAATTTATGATGAAATCAAAGCACGCATTTCCATTTATACCTGTCTATTATTTTGAGGTTTTTTAAATTTCTTATTTCTATCTACATTTTGATTTTTTCCCCTGAATAAATTTTCTTTTCCTTAAATAAGTTTCAAGGATGCATGCACTTTAGTTTTTCTTTCTATTAACCTTCTGTTTTATTCTTTAGTGTTCTACTTTTTATTTGCTCATGAACATGTGTCTCTACCTTTAGTTTTGCAATAGCTGCAAGTATATCAATAATGCAAAGCAAAAAAATATAAAAGAAGACCCCATTTATTAAAAAACCCTAATAGTTGAAAGCCTGCTGTGACTTAGCTAAACTTCAGTTGTAAAATTCTGTTAATTTAGCCAAGTTATTGCGAAGATTTTAGTACGACCCAGACAAGTGATCGAGCTGCAAAATGCTTTGTCCAATCAAGTAGCCATTACCCAAAGGCCTGTTTGATTAATCTTGGACTTTATTACAAATTAAACAAAGCAAATCCTCTTAAACGTGTGCAGAATTTTAAACACTGCCTTGACTTGGAGCACACATGATCCTCACTCATTTATACCATTGAGCGTGTATTTTTATACTTTTTTTGTCCAGAGGTTATCCAAGACACCAGTATGAAAGAGTGATTTGTTCAAAGTTGAACATACCAAAAGAAGCTACAATAATAAGGCTTAAATACATGATACACCCCTTATAAATGTCATTTTCATCTTTTCTCATTTTGACCATTTTCTTCCACATTTTCTCAAAGAATTTTTTTGATTAATCCAGTGAACCACAAACCAAACTTATAGTTTGAGAGCTGATCATGTTTACTGCCTTTTGTATTTGTATGTCTTTGTTATCAAAATTGTTACTGATCCTTGATACTATTATTGTTGTTATTATGATTAGATATTTTTTTTTATTATTGTTATTTAAATTGTCTTAGGTAACTAAAACAATTGAAGTATCATCTATGGAGGACGATCCGGTCTTTAATTTCCGTGCCATTGCTGCTGAAGTTCATCTTACTACTGGAGCAAAAGTTACTGTGTATGATATTGCGGGCATTCCTGGCAAGGCCATTCTCAAAATTAAAGGAACCTCTTCACAGGTTGAAAATGCTCAACATCTTTTACCGGTTAGTGCTTCCAAATTTAGCTGCTCATCTTGCTGCCTGTGGTAGCAGTGAAATGGTTTCTGGCACTAGCATCACGTTTTGTTATTGTTATTATACAATGCATTAGTGTAAAACGGATTGAGTAACCTGGATCATTTTCATTATTATTTTTTAATGAGACATGGTTTGATGTGACAGCTGTCACCATTTGTGATCCTAATCTGTCAACTTCCAGCCCCGGGGATTTCCTCAATGCATCAGATTAGGGTCCTTTGTCCTTGAAAGCATTCCCTGGAAGTAGTAGTTTGTATTGTTAACATAAAATCTAATAGGCAATAGGGGGGTTACAGTTGATCGTCTGTTGGAGACAATTTTTTAAATTGAACAGAATTTAGTTTAACTTTGTCTATTCAATCCATTAATGAGGAACTTTTACGATTGATTGACTTTTGACATCACAAAAGTAATTTTTGTCCTCTCCATTCAACAAACTATCCTTTGTGTTTCTAGGCTTCTAGTACCTTAATGTTTTGTCTACTGTATATATGTGAGGCATGATTTGTTTTCTTCTTCACCATTCCCTTGATTTAAATTTTTATTTATTTATTTTACTTCTTCTCAATTTGCCCTGTCAAACAGTGGGAGGAAATATTTCAAAATTATTCTTATTTTGGTAGCTATAAGTTATTTAATTATTTCTTTTTCGTTTTCCCTTCCACACTAGTTATTTTATTGTTAATGGCTTAAATTTTGTGAGATTGATGAAGCTGGGAACCATTTTAATTATGTGAAGAATTCTAATTTAGACTTGTAGGAACTTGTGCAATTTCATCTCTATAGTATGGTTGAACGTTTTCAAGTATTTATATATATATTTATATTATATAAATCTATTACCGTAGTAATTGATAAATGTAATTAGATGTTGTTATAAACAATTTAAAAGGATAAGGCAGTCAATATTATCTTAACCACAATCAGATCAACTTGAGTCCTTAATAAATCAAATAGAATGAGAAAATATTCATAGTATTAGAGATTATCTTTTGTTACTATGTAAAGGTGGTCTTATTGGCAATTATTCATGTGACAAATTCCCTTATTTATTTTTTTAAAAGGGAAGAAATTTGGCGTACAAGGTTTCTTTTCACTTGAAACACTTCCTAAAGGGTCTGTTTGGTTAGTGGAAAATTGATGTTGGAAAGTGAAAAGAAAAGAAAGTGAAGTGAAGGAAAAGAAAATTAAGTTTCTATTATGCATTTGGTTAGCATGATTTTTTTTTTTTTTTTAGAAATTTGTGGGAAAGTGTTGTTTCATTAGTTTGGATAGCATAAGAGTATAAAGAAAATGATTTATATGCCAAAACTACCCTTGTGAATTCAATACCAAGTAATAGACATCTATGTTACCTGGACTCAGGTTCGGGTGTCGGACACGGGTGCGTGTTTAGAGGTCGGATCCATTCATCTATCAATTTATAGGACACGGGGGCACGGAATAAAAGTGTCCAAAGCAAATCCTCTTAAACATGTGCAGAGTTCTAAACACTGTCATGACTTGGAGCACGTATGATCCTCGCTCATTTATACCATAGAGCGTGTATTTGCATATTTTTTTTGTCCAGAGGTTATCCAAGACACCAGTGTGGAGGAGTGATTTGATCAAAGTTGAACATACCAAAAGAAGCTACAATAATAAGGCTTAAATACATGATAC
>JAOTQH010279646.1:0-19791 GCA_025631255.1 Cornus kousa
GGGTAAAATAGGACTGCAAATAAATATAGAACAAATAATTAAAAAAAAAAATTAAATCTGTATAATTTGCGTTACAGAGAAACGTTGAGAGAGAACTTACCTTTGAGAGAGAACTTTGCAACGATTAAAATGCTGGGTAAAATAGGAACTGTAAATAAATAGGCAATTCTTTCACGCGAAAATTTTATTTTAGCGTGTTTTTAGAGGGAAAATTTTTGGGGGAAAATACTCCACACGGGAAATTAAATTTTCCATTTCAATTCTCTTTCTATCTATCCAAACATTAAAAAAGTTTAAATTTTTTCTCTTTCCTTTCTTTTCTAGCTGTTTCTGCCTAACCAAACAAAGTCTAATAGAAATTTCTTGGCAACCAAACACTGCTCTTCCTCGAATTACCATTTTCAGGTACGATCTCACCCAGTGATTCTTAACGCGTTTTGGTCCAACATCTCTAGATGGAAATTATAATGAGGTCTTCGCCTCTGAAGTCCGAACGCTAGAATGATATATATACACACACACACACACAATGATCTATATATATATATATATATATAGAGAGAGAGAGAGAGAGAGAGTTTTTCGTGTGTGTTACAGATCCCATATACAAATTTCACTGTCATATCAATTTAAACTTAATATTAGTATAAATGTTTTATTTGTAAAACTTCACCATATATCATATATTCATATACGTGTATGTTAGTTTATGTAGGTTATTTATCAATGTGTACACATGTTTTGCAAAGTCCTCAACAATGAGAATAGAACAATAAACAATAATTGTGCAAGGAAATGTTTGTTTGGGACACTTGTTGGCAACTCTATCCATATAGCATAATTTATTTGTTCAGGAAAATCTAATATTTAGGCTTAATAGTTAAGCGTATCTGTTAAAATGAAATAATTATTATGACCAGTGATGGCTTCAAGTGGATCTCCCTTTTAGATTTCACATTAAACCATCATTGATTGTAATTGTTTCACTATGATAAATAAATTCAATTAGTCAGTCTGAATATTATAACTCGTTTGTTCATATATGTGTATCTCAGTTAAAGAATAGTTTGCAGTATTAGATTTGGCAAGTTGAGACGTTAACCTGATTCAATTACATGAACAAAAAGTGAGATGAAATATATGTATATAAAAGTTAAGTTGAATTACATTATTATATGTTACTAAACTCGAATACACATTCAAATTTATGAACTTGGGGTTAGAAAATCATGGTGAAAAAATCAAGTTAATTTTAAGTTAGATTATTCATGAGTATAAAAATTTTAGAACTTGAATGTAAATATATAAAATATTATAAAAGAATTATCAAGAAATAAGTTCTCCAAAAAGTTAATATATAATAAATCAAGACTTAGACAAAAAGAAATTAAAAAAAAAAAAAAGAAAAAAAAAAAGAAAGAAAGAATTTGAACAAGGTTACACAATAATAAATACTCCATCGGTATAAAAAAAAAAAAAAAACTATCCTTTTTCAGAAATCTAGTTTTTTAAGAGTGCAATTTTTTTAATATTTTTGAATTGAGACAATTATTGTATTTTGGGATGGACAACAGTTTTTTATTTTTGATGAGACATGGAGAATATTTAACATGTCATGTTAGAATTACTCAGTAGGTTTTACTTGGGTTGGCTTGCAAACACCTTCACTAAAACCAGGGGCAGAGCCACCTGTGGGTTAACCAGGGTTGTAACCCAGGTTCAAAAAAAAAAAATTTACTACTATTATTTCCTATCAATTATAACCCAGCCGAAGTTGCCCAATCCATGATAAATCGCCCAACCCACTAGCCCAGCATACCAAAGCTGATCGACCTAACTATTCAGCGCTGAGGCATACTTCATACACGAATACACGAACTGATACAAGGGTTTGAATACTAGCTAAAACCCTAAATCCCATGAATCACCCACTTGAGTGAACCCTTACAAGACCTGAACAAGAACCTTCAGAATTGGACCAGAAGATAATGACGAAGACTTGAAGAGTCAGATTAGAATGGAAAAATTTGAAAATCATCTTGCAAGTGCTCAAATTTAGATTGTAGATACATCTATCTATATATATATATATATATATTTGTATACTTTAATCTAGGGCTTCAGTTACTTTAAATTTGGGATTTTATTTTATTTTATTTATTTATTTATTTATTTTTGGAAGAATTGAGACTTAGACTTTTATACTTCAGGTAGTTTTGGATCTCAGCTCTCAAGTGTGTAGTTTGGAAATTCATTTGTGTAGTACGAATGCCCTGTTGGTTGTCCCTTCATCTTCGTAACCCGCCACTCTTCTTGGAAGGATGAATCTGTTGGTTTATCATGTATGTATAGCATTAAATAGGGTTTTTAGCTGCATTTTAGTTTCATTTCCAATTGAGGGCAGAGCAGACCCTCCTATTTCTTCCATTTCTAACCCAGTTCTTCCCACTGAGAAGGAAGAACCCATTCCCCAAATTTTCTTATCTTTAGCCCTCCCCACTTTGGAATCCTAGCTCCGCCCCTGGTCATATGCTTGAAGAAATAGATTAGAATACGAATGAATATATATATATATATATATATATATTAGAGATTTTATCAATCTGGCAACATGTCTATTTATCTATAGAATGCATTATACATATGTTTTATAAAAGGCTCACCTGCATGTATGGTTCTACTCGCTGTGTAAGAGCAAGCTTGGAAATCACATTTCTACTGTTAAGATTTCCCCCTTTCAGCTTCCATTGGATCTTGCTAAAAATGGGTTTACAACTTATCAATTTGATCTGACTCCTGTTAACTTTGTTGGTGTATCACGAAGGTGCATCAATGATATATATAAATATATTTATCTTAGAGTCATGTTAACTTTGTTGTGTATCTGTATTAGATATTGTAGGTGCAAAATTTCACTCAACCAATAATGATTAAGAAAAATAAAGCAACCCACTCAATAAATAATGAAAATAAACAAGAACAATAGAGAGAGAAACGTAAAATTGCTTGATCCCTTTATTGGAGGTCTGGACCTCTATTTATACACAAAATATTGGTTGAATTATGGTAGGACTCGCATTGCTTGACCCCCAATTCTTTCTATATAGAAATCCTTTACAATTAGAGTTCTTTCCTTTGTACGAATTTCCTTGTGCAGTAGTTTCTATCTTTATCATATCCTTCATCTAATAGGATTGAACTTTTTTTAACGGACCTGGACCATATGGCACTAAGCCCATATGACTTGGCTAACGGGCTGGATCTCTTGGTTCGGAATTGTGAGATGCTAGAGATCAGTTAATTGCACACTTGGGCCAGCGAATAGGACCTTGGGCTGGTAATGATCTTGGACTGGGCTTTGAGCAGGATGGGTCTCTGACATCTCGTGATGGATATTTTTATTTGGTGATGATGTGTGTGATTTTCATTGGAAGGGGATTTTTCCCTCCATAAATATCTTTTTATATAAGTAATTTTCAAAAAATGATTCCAATGACTTGTTGTGGGCATGCTACTGGTTAGATGACACATAACTATAGATTTCCATAATTAGTTTGGTAATAGCACATTGGGAACCAAATTGGGATAATGGTGATGCAATGGGTTTGTGTTACCACTCACAGTCACAAGACAAGTGAATGAGAGAGACCCAGATGCGTTTTTAACTGGGTTTTAATTCACTCTCTAAATCTGTTATTTTGGGTTCACCCTCGTCTCCATAGAAATTAAATATTGTTTTCAATTATTTTTTTAAGTGATTTTGACTTAATTAAATTAGGAAAAAATAGTAATCATATTTCAATATTACAGGAAATTCTATATTTCTTTTTAAGCATATCGAACTCAATTGTGATGCAATTCTGATTTTTAGATGATGTTTAGACAATTTAAGTAAATTAAAACTTGAAAAACTATCAATTTTCAGCACTTAAATAGAGAGTACGAAAAACTATTAAAGGTTTGACTCTAAAATGTTTTAGGGATTTATATCTAATATTAGAGTGTGTCCAGAATTTCTGAACTCTCACTAGTTGGGTCTTTTAGGGTTCTGTTTTTAAATTAAAGGTGTATTGGGTTATATTACTTATTAATTTGAATCATTAATTAATACTATCTTTCATAATTCACCATAATTAATAAGTAATGGATGAGTTTGGATTAATTGGAGGGGTAGTCAGGGATTGATTATGATACTTTTTGGGTATGGTCAGGGACCTGCCTATTTGGGAGTGCACTACCTTAGCCATACGTGTGTTTATGTTATCGGTAGTCCAGGACTATACGATTCACACCACTTTATTGAAGGGGAGCCCAAGGCTCATATGAGATATATGGATTTAATAAAAGTCATATGATGGTTTTTGAGTTTATATTTATTAACTGGAGTTATGCATCTTTGATTAATGAACTTATTTGAGTTGCTTATATATATGGGAATACAAAGTAAGGTTAGCTTGCTGAATGATAATTGTGTTTAGCATTTCTTGCTAAACCTGTGAGCTCATCCCATTATCACATTTCAGACATTTCAGGTACATGTTGAGTACGAACGTGATAGGATCACATGACGGCGATGGATTTTCGCTCGTTGCGGTCTTATTTGCTTTAGCTTAGCTTTTCTCTATTATGATCATTGTAACATGACAGCGATGGATTTTAGCTCGTTGCGCTTTTATTTGCTTTTAGTTTAACTTTTCTCTATTATGATCATTGTAATAATTAAGGATTCTGTTATTTTGTAGAACTTTATTTAGTTGGTCCAGATTGTGGATTTATTTAGACGATGTTATTGTATCTCGGAAGTTTTTATATAATAAAATGTTAGATGGAGGTTCACCTCGATTTATTTATTGTGGATGATTATTGAGAATCAATGCAAGTTAAATTTAAATTTTATGTACCGGGCAAAGGATTCTTGTGTTAAAATTTGAGGGGGTGACAATTTGTTTTGATACCAATTTGTCATATCCCAAAATTTTTAACACAAGAAACCTTGTTCAGTACTAAAACCTGGTACATGACTTTTGTAAATCATCCATAATCATCCATGATTAACTTTTAATAAGAAAATCTCACAATTCAATAAGTTCATTTAATCAAAATAAATCCATGAATCTCCATCTAACCATTTTATTAAAAAATACATCTACAATAATAATCAACATCTTCCAAATAAATTTCACCAAATAACATCATTGAGAAAATACTAGACTAAAAACAAATGAATGCATAGACAAGCTAATCTGTAATACCACTAGAGTCTCCTTCAAGCACCTAATCATATGTGTACCTGAAATGTGATAAAGGAGGGAACTCACAAGCTCAACAAAAAAATTACCAAACACAATCATCGTTCAGCAAGCTAACCTTATTTTATATTCCCATATATAAAGGCAACTGCCGCTGATATCAAGCCCTTGCATACGACCAAGCGGATCCTGTTGCAACATCTCTGCGAGGGACAGTGAGTTCCAAGATCGAGGATCTTCAATCAATCAATTTGTTGAGTTCTTCCTCTATCCTCGGAACTAGCTCTGGAAGAAATGTTGAGACTGCTCAATAGGACGTGTCCCATGTTTGATAGGTTTTCATTCTACACTATTAAAACAAAAATTAAGAAAGGAACAACAGTAATTTTTCATAAACTATTAAAACCAGAAAAATTAAGGAAGGAACAACCATAATTGTGGCTAACTGTTTATTATCACCAATTCTCGTTCATAATAATAATTACAATCACATAATTATTATACCTCACTTTAATACGAGATAAATATTATTTCAAGTAATCATCTCGATTAATTTACTCTTTCAAAGTTCACACATATCTCACATCAACCTCTGGTATGAAATGTGGGTAATTCAAGACAAAATTAATATCGAGATCTGTTTTGATAATTGTGGGTTAAATTTTCACGTGACACATTGAACACGAGTAATTATATAATAATTTTGCATCACTACAGCACTTTTCGGATACAGATCGAAATAGCTCACTCCTCCACTTTTTGAACGCGGATCTTGGACACATTTGCTACAACGCATGCTTCACTTGCTAGAGCACTTTAATGTCACAAATGCAAGTCTCGCCTCAATATATACCACTGCAATCTCACTCTACGTATACCACCCATCTAGTTTTTTTAATCCACGAGTACAAGTCTCACATCCTCTCTCTATGTAAATATTCTAAATATCTATCATTCCAAATTTTCAATGAAACATATCCATACAACGTCTCCAATGGTCTAGAATTGTCTAGACACTCACAATTCTCTAAATAAGTGCAGAAGATTCTAGCTATGTATAAGGTTCAATTTTAAAACGGACCTTTTATGCAGAAGATTCAAGTGATATATATGGTTCGATTAGAATGGTCATTATGGTTCGAGACAGGGGTAGAGCTACTTCATAACCAAATGGGACCTGCCCTTCCTAATTTGGTCCTGCCAACTATATTATTATAATTATTTATTATTATTATTTTTTTTTTACAAGTTTGAGAAATATTACTCAATCGAACGGTTAGAAGTTAGAACTAATAAAAATAAATTGTAAATAATTGGTTTGGTTCACTTCTTTTCAATTTTCTTTCTTTTATATATATATATATATATATGATTATCATATGTATTGTAATGATCTATTGCTCACCCAAAATTCATTCACACCATGTATATATATATAATTCATTCACACCATGTATATGTATATATTTTTAATTCCCTCCTCCTACCACATATATATATATATTATCATTACTTATTTTAACATTTTAAAAAATAATAATTATTGACCTGTCAAGTTAAAGATTACAAATGCTATTTGCTTTTAAATGACAGTGTAAATATAAAAACTGTAGAATGCAAATTTTGCCTCCTACGCATTATTACTAACCTATGGATTTGTTGAACCTCAAACCAAAACAAAACTGTAATCAATATTTTATTTTAATTTTTAATATTAAAATCAAATCATCCCAATTTAAAATTAAACCATTTCTTTTTAATTTTTTCAACCTCAAAATCCAAATCATTATAATATATATATATAATTTTAATATCGAAACGGAACCATTCTATCACAAAACCAAATCAAATTGCACGATTCAATTTAATTCAACCTCAAAGCGAAATCGAAAAATTATAAACAATTTGTTTAATTTTTAAAGGCAAAACGAACCATTTCATCAAAACAAAATAAAATGGCACAGTTCAGTTCAATTTGACCCGATTTACCATAATCAAGCTCGGCGCCTATCTATGGGTCACAGTCTCTGTCAAATTATCGAGCTGTGACATGTAGCTTTTGGCTGAGCGTAAGGAGCACTTGACTGAGATGGTTGGGATTCAGGTGAAGCATGGCGGTGGCGGTGGCGGTGGCGGTGGCGACGGCGACCAGAAAGAGTTCTGGTACGAGTGCTCAAGCACCTCTACCATCGATGACATCGCCAAAGACGTCACCGGAATCGCCAACCTTCAATTGGAGATTCACCGCCTCCTTCTCCAACTCCAACCTCGTCTATCTGACTCTCTCCTGCGGGACAACAAAGGTTTTGTCACTTCACTCTCAAACCCTAGCTTTTTTCGCCAGTATTTAATATTTCCATTTCACATTGTTTTGTCATCTAATTGCAGTCCTACCTTTGATGAGAGCTTTATCAGAAGCCAAGTCCTACGCATCCAAGGTCTCTCTCTATATTTATTTATTTATATATAATTAGTCATTTTCTATTAGAGATGTCGAATAATTTTCTCTACGAGCATTCCATTTGAATGCTGCTGAGCTGCTAATGATTTTTTTTTTTTGGTTCTTAAGTATTTTGTTCAATTTATGATTCATTGCACATTTTTAATTTCCCAACATTCATTGTTTTTTTCTGGTGTAACAATTTTCAGTAACTCACAGGCTATGAATCAAGATAGTCCAAATATTTGTGTGTGTTAAAACAAAAACAAAAAAAAAAAAAAAAAAAAAAAAAAAATGGGAACTCAACTTATCTTACCTTACTGCAAAAAAATTATTTTCTTTTTCTTTTTATATATTTTTCTTAATTCCTTTTCAAAATTCAAACATGTGGAGTTTACTTAATTGGTTTGGTGTTTATTGTTTGAACAAGCTGCTCAATAAATTCGTTTTTGATGACAGGACCAGGTTCCCCATAACAGGCCTTTATCCTATAATGTTTTAAAAGATCACATACAAAGCATAGAAAGGGAATTTAGTGTAAATTATCAGGCACTGGATTTTCAAGACGGCAGTTTGAGGCAACTCCTAACTGGTATTTTTGATCACCAAAATGAACCCTCTGTATGTTTGTGTGTGTGTTTTGTGTTGTAGAGAACTTTTGTATTGGTCGTTGCTGGCAAATGCTCTTTCATTGTTGAAACTGACTTATGGGTTCACTTTCTTTGTTTCAGTGAACCTATCAGCTATTTTGATCTCTATGCTCTATAGTGCATATTTGATTAAATCTGCAAATATGAAAGCTAATAACAAGTGCGTGATAGTCATTTCTTATGCATATATGAATTATATTAATCCTAGAATTGCTTTATTCACCAATGTGAGGAGAGTCATCACATTTGTTATTGCCATAATAGGCTTAGGTGAGAAAAGTGCTTGCTCCTCATTTGTCCACCTTACCATCAATTTAATATGTTGAATGAGGGTTGCATCCTCAAAGTAAATGCGTTGCATGAGTGTTTGCATCGGTGTTATATGGGTACTGTTTCCTCAATTTAAAATGCATCCAGTACACTAGAGTGGATCCTGATGCTATTCTATGATGTGCAGGATTAGGGAACCAAAATTACCCTTATCATGAAAGAGCAAATAGTTATTAAGCATGTACTACAAAATGTAGGTGACTTGCACAAATCATCACTATTCACTCAATATGTGGTTAAGTCAAGTTCATTGCATGAGCTAACAGGTTAGTCTATCGATTGCTGCATCATATTTGGATAAATAACTATTTAATCCTATCTTTTTAAGTTCTGTAATAACATGAAAATAACTATGTGTCACTTTTGCTTTCAACAACCTAGCTTATTCAGTCAATTATCCATTCAGAAAACTTACACGCAGCCTTGATAAGAGAAAAACATTCTTATATTTTACTTTCTAAGGGGCTTGGTATCACACTAGTTTATTAAAAAATAATTAGGAGATTGTTATGTTATTTTGAATTGTTTGACCATCGTATGTGTTAATGAACTCACTAAATCTTTTCTTTGGCTGCCCACCACACCCTTTGTCTCTTGAGCCAAGGCCTAGCCTGCAGTCATATGTATTAGAAAAATCAATACGCAAGCATTCTTTAATACTGGGACAATTTGTTCCAGATGCTGGCTTGTGTTTTGGACTGTAAATTTGGATCATGCCATGTCAATACTGAGATGTATCAGTTGATACTACTTTCTATGCATCAAATCTTTTAATCTTGCATCCAGTTTATGATGCGTGTACTATATATATATATATATATAGTTATCCTTATTCCTTTTAAATATATTCTCAACACCGATGACAAGAAACCATTGATGTATGGCATGAAAATGTGAAATTCTCAGACTTGGAACTTCTTCAAGAGGATAGAACCCAGCTTTGGTGGGCAGGAAAACAGCTCCTGAGGGGTAAACAATTATGTGATTATATTGGAAAAAATGAGAAGACAAAGGTATTATGGGGTGTGTGTGTGTGTATCTATATATCCATGTAGTTTGAATTGTCGGCCCTTTGAGGAATATAACCTCTTATGTCATCGTATCCTTTTTGTGGCAGATCATTGTCAGGTTGCAATCACCCGTCTCACCTCCTGAATGTAATTAAGTAATCGTATCCTTTTTATGCTTTATACAGTTCGGCGTTACTTGAATAGCAGCTGTAAATGAATTCAGTTTTGAACTATTTCTAATTACAACAAATTTTCTTCCCTCTTTTTTGTTCATTCTATTTGCTGGAGCAGGAGATGGGTCTTATTAACAAAAAGCAGTCTTGCAAATGGATTATTTAAAAGAACAGTTACTACATTCTCGAATGAGTTCTTATTCTATTGCCGTATATGCCTGGCTATCTGCACCTGTAAATGAGTTCAATATTCCTGGATTCCTTCAACATCCGGATTGCGTAGCTAGATCTTCCTTGTTTCTTCTATTTTTATTATTTTCCCCTTTGATAGGAAGTGCATCACAGGAAGAGAGTGGATACAATATTTAATTTGATGCAAGTCAAGTAAAGCTGAGGTCCTTGTATTTCAGATTTTGTAGGGCTGCCAGCTCTTCTTGATAAGTAAATGTACAAACTGAGATGTTCCTATCTGGAAATTTTGCAACCACATCTTCGCTATGGTTGTTTGGTTCCAGACTGGGTTACTAGTGATAGTTCAGTTGTCTTTGGAGTTTATTTTATGTCTACCTGAGGGTATATAAATGTAAATAGATTTTGAATCTTTTTGCCATTATGTTTTGTCTTTTCCTTCATCTTCATCACTATTATTGTTGTAATTGTTAGGTTTTAATTTGTTAATAAATGACAACAGGATATAAATAGGAAAATGAGAGGATTTTCTGATGTGGCAAGAGAAAGGAAAATGAAAAGAATTAATGAAATCCATGATGATATTCTTCCATTATTTCTGAAATTTCCACTACTTGAATTTCCCGAAGACAATCTAAATTTACTGAAATTTAGATGACCAGGTTCAATGTGGCCACAGACACCTTTTTGGAAGGGAAGTATTTTAGCATTACTTTACACTCTAGAATGGTTGCTGGATTCATTCTCCATTGAATCCATCTTTGGGCTTAAGGTACTGTAGTCTGCAGACCTTATCCTCCAATTAAAATGGCCAAACCTTACTCCAAACTAAGGCCAATATCTCGTCTACTGTGCTCCAAACACTATGCTAGCATATCTAACATGGAGTCGTGAAAGAATTTGAGCATATTTTTGGACTTGTCTGCACGTTAACAATTAGTCTGTCAGTCTTATTCTTTTTTATTCTCTCTGTTTATTCAGCATTTCAATTTGTTTAATAGCGGAACTAAACTTAGAGAATGGTATCTGCAGTCTACGTGCAAGACAAAGGCTACTATCTGCTCTGCATTTTTAAAGAAAAGGAAGAATCTCCAGAGAAAAATAGAAAACTTGTGCAGTTGCTACCTCGAAGGATTGCTCTTATTTTAATTTTCACTTGTAATGTATATGGCTGGAAAGGGATGGATTTGAAGTGAATTGAACAGGCATTCATCTTTCAATCTCATTTTACCCCAATTTATAAGTTGGACACCTGGTTAGAACAAATGGTGGAGAAATTTTTGGGGAAATTTTTTTGCAGTCAGAATTGTATCTACAAACAAATAACTAGGATTTTATGTTATTTTCCTGGAATGATACAGTGGTGCCTTTTCTTTATTTGTAGTAGTTATACTACAATCTATTTTGTTTTAATAAGGTAGATAATTTTTTTTCTCTTCCTGTGGAAAACCCTAGTTGTTAAATGGTATCTTTGTTTCTTTGGAATGTTAATGTATAGTATGTACATGTATTTTATCTTCGTAATATATATGAAGAATGACAAATCCACTTTGTGCACTGGATTCTGTCATTTTGTTCACATTTTATGTTGCTGTAAGCAAGAAATGTGACATTCATGCACTGATCTTGGAAATGCTACAATTATATATATATATATATATATATATATATATATATTTATGGTTTGGTCATGGACGAAAAGCTCATTCATTTACATGCCCAGTATGTGATCTAGTTGCATGAGCCTCACTGAACTTTGAAACTTGGTTTCATGAAGCTAATTATCTAAAATTTGAACAGGAATGGAAATGGAAAAGAAGTAATCTTCTTCCTCCCCGTAGCCTAGTGGACTAAATATACCCCTCACATATTTAGTTTTATAATATTATTGATTCAGAACATTCATTACAATATAATGTCTTGTGAACTTAGTGCCTTTCAAGATCAAACTCAGTACTTAATTATGTCTGATGACTACCCCATATTATGTCATCTTTCTTCTAAACAAGTGCAACATGTTAAAGGTTATATTATTCACAGAACAGTTGTACAAATATTTTAAGTCTGTAGTCATGTAGGTTTATAGGGTCATTTGTTGCAAGTATTGATCAGTAGCTTATCAAGTTTGCATGAATGACTGAAAAGTGAGATATGCAATCATGAGGTAGAAGGACTTGAAGTACTCAAATTGTATAATTTACTTGTGTAATCTCTTACTAACCTGACTGTTAGATGTAGTGATAATGTACATTTTACATTTTCATGCACTTTGAAGGCCATCTTAAAATTCGAACAACAAAAAGTAGATTTCGATGTAATAACAATGATTAAACTTTATCTAATTTGTGAAGACTGATCTTTCCTCATTCCATTGTATAGACATCCATGATCTTTCCTCATTCCATTGTATAGACATCCATGGAAGTTGGGTGGGTAAATGTTTTCTTGTTATATGCTTGTCAGTTCTCCCCAGCTAGGAATATTTTTGATGTAAAGCAAATTTACAGTCACATATTTAATGTGTGCAGGTGTCTCTTGGATGTTGTTAAGAGGCAGAAAGGTGTTTTTACAATCACAATCATGATTTTATTTCTGTTAATTCTTTTATTAGTCGAATCAAATTGATATTTATCTTTGCCTAACCTGTGGTGTTTTAAAATTAATTTATGGTTCAGCTATAGCATTGTTGTCTTCTTAGCCAGATTCTACACCTTAAGGTCAGAAATGTAGATTATAATTAGGTGGTTTGAAGATTAACATCTGTTTTCCATTTTCTCTTGTCATTCAAAAGTAAAGTGGATGTCCTTGAGACTTAGGATGAAAGTCATTGGATTTGTAGATAGAGTATTTCAGGATGGTTGATCCTTAGTTTGGAGTGGAAGATACTACATGCTTACTAATGAGTCATTAATTGAAAATATTGGAAGATATATTCTTCCTGTTTGATCACTGAGAAGAAATTGTGGAAAAGAAGACAATTTAAAGTTTTGGGTCATAATTTTTCACTGTGGAGTGCAACAATCACCTCCTCTCTGAACCCAGAAGAACAAAAGAGTAAAAAGAATCTCCGTAATAAAAAAAGAAACCTTTACTTCAATCCTCTGACCTTAGTACAATCAGTTGGATTAACAAAGATGAGTATTATATTTCAGAAACCAAGACATATAAAACATAAGATCCATCATTTTTTATTTTATTTTTATTTTTTTTATGGTTGTTTTTGTCGCTTTTCCATTTGTTTTCTTGAAGACCAAATGGAAAATTACTGATAATTCTGTAAGTTATTCCTTTGTTTTAATTTTTTTGAATTTGTCCCCAACCTTAGGTTGTACTGAACATGATAAATCCTACACTCAGTATGATCTATTTCAGGGTAGATGGGGCAATAACACCCTCCTATTGGCAGATTTTCTGAGCAGTGCACCTGGCAAATGGAACTTGATGGCAAACCTCCCTGAAATGATTGGCATGATATTGTAAGGATCAGAAGGATTCTAGCTTTTGTTTTTTCACTGTTCTTATTCTTATCCTTTCTCTGTATTTCTTTTGAAACTGAACAATGCATAGTTAGTCCCTGTGCCTACAAGGATGAAAATTATTGCATTTATATTTATTAGCTCATTGAATTTTAAGTTAAATCCATCAAAGGAATTTTGTTCAAAGAGGATATTTTTCCTTTGAAGCATGCCCAGGTGTCTTTCTGGACAGATGGTACTCAGATTTTAGTCATTAGGAAACTACTACCTATCATTAGATGGATGAAACATAAAAAAACGTCAATCACAGAAATTTTCTGAGTTCATCCTGAATTGAACGTTGAAAATATCTTGCATAAATTACTTTCATGTTGTGAATTATTTTGTTGAAGAGAGAATTTTATGTGCTATTTTTATAAACTTCCACAAGATGGTCTGATTTAACAGTACAGAGCCAGCCCTGCTCGGCACAATTTTACACTGAATCATGATAAACATCACACCAGATTATGAAAGGAAAAGAAACACATTATAAACCAACCCAAATTTATGCTTGTCCTTGTTTCTGTCTCTCCCCTCTTCACTCTCTGGTCTTCAACCCTTGTTTTCCTCATATTTCTTTAACAACTTCAACCCTTGTTTTCCTCATCTTTCTTTAACAACTTCAACCCTTGCAAAGTCCTAGTGTTTCTTGATCCTCGAAGACTATTTTGGAAGCTGACAGCGAGTGAAACCTAACTTTGCTGACAGTCTATTTTGAGTGCTACTGCTGCTGAGAGCTTTTGCAATAAGCAATCGCTCCCTGAATTGGATTCTCAATATCTGAATTCACACTGCTGCTTCTGTATGGAAACTGTTTGCTGAAATCATGTGAATTACCCGAGCCTGAAGATGAAGAAGAGCCAGATGAAGATGAAGACTTAGTCTTTAAAAGCGTTTTGACTGCCCCTGAGAATGAGCTCCTACAATGACCACTACCATCTGCATCAATCTGCTCTTTGTTGAAGCTCCTTGTGGCAGTCACTGGCATATGGTATTTGTCTTTCTGAATTTGTCCGACTGGAGCCCTCTTTGCTACATTTACATACTTGTTTAAATACTCCTCGATCTTTAGAATCGATCCTTCCTCTACATTTCTTGCAGCTGATTTGCAAGACTCATCTAACCAACCAGATTTCCTAAACAAAGACTTCAGCTTTGAACCAAGTGAAAAATGCTTGACCAGCTTAAGCTTTCTGGTCCTGGACTTCTTCGGGTTGTCACCAATTGAACGGCTTAGTTCAGTTGAATACTTGAAGAAATATTCATCTGGAATCAGTTCTTTACTAACTTGGCAAGATTCAGAAGGTGAGATATTGCAGGATTCAAATGGGGTATTGATTGTAGGTGTGGTGGTGGTAGTAGTGGTTAATGGAGTACTGAAAAATTCTTGAAAGGTATCTGTTTTGTGATCATAGGAGGTGGAGATCTGGAGGAGTTTTTCGACCATTTGAAAACGTGGTGGAAGGTGAAGGGGAAGGAGCTTTCCTTTGTAGAAGAGTTCATCAGCTGGGGAAGTTGTGGTTTCTCTCTCTAAGGCGCTTGAGAACATTTGGAACTCAAATTCTCTGGGGTGTGGAGAAGAGATTATGGGATGGCAGAAGAATTGGGAGTGTAAACTGACTTCCATATCTATGTAGTCCTCATCTGCATGGTTACATGAATGGAGCTTTGCAGCCATTTCAGCTCTCTCTCTCTCTCTCTAGAATAATTTATGGTTGTAAAACCTAAGCTCTGTGAAGGGGGAAGGAGGGGAAGACATCCTTTAAAAGTGTTGGTGATTCCAAGTTATTAAAAGAAGTTACTGTTGGAAATTGTAGGAATTTTGGAAATTTCTTGAATGCTTCCAAAATATAAAAATTCAGATAATTATGGTTTTATTAGTGAGCCTGCAATTCTTCCTGAATTGAATTCCTGTGGTTCATTTCTCACTACTTTTTATTTTTATTTTATTTTTATTTTTTTTATTTTTTAGTTTTTATTTTTTATAGAATTCCTATCCTTTTCACCCCCACGTTCGAAAAAAGAGAGAACAAAAATAAGAGCAGCAGTGAATATTCTAGAAGGTTGATTATGTGGATGGTAAATTAATGTTTTTTCTTTTTATTTTATTTAATATGGATCAGGTTCCTTAGAGACTATGTACTTGATATCTTGATAAAGGGATTTTGTTATTTGCTGGGCCAGAATGCTGATCTTTAATCACAGAAAGGAAGAGCAGAAGAGGTAATATTGATATCATAGAACCTTAAATTGGAGTCATTTGGGACACTAAATGAAGAGTGAGTTTCATTCAATTTGCTTTGATAACTTGATTGATCAGGAGTTGGTATTCAGTAACAGTATATTCCATTTTCTCTCATTCTCTCTCTCTGCATTAACTTGTACACAATTCAAATGGAGCCCTTTTTATTTACTAAACTCAGAAGAAGCCTCTTTTTTGAATAAAATGAAATTAAGACATAAAGAATCCCTTTACACTTCACCTAGTTTCTACTACTTTTACTGGATTCCTGGCTTTCTTTTTTACTTTTTTTAACTTTCAAAAGAAACTCTCCACAACTTTTCCATTATTGTCTCTTCATATTAACTGATTAACACGCGTTTGCATTTTTATATATTTGTTTGCACGCGCGCGCGCACACACACACACATATCTATAGAGAGAGAGAAGGCTTATTGACCTCAGGCTACGAACCAACGCATGATATTACAATTCATGGTGGGGAAGGGGAATAATGGAAGGGATGTCTGTTAAGCTAGTCTTTGGCTCTTTGCTTGCCATTTCTTTTAACAAGAGGCAATGTTTAACTTGCTTTTTCACTATTATTGATAAAGGAAAGTTTAGGTGGGCACCATTTTACCGTAGGTCCAAACAGTTTGTTAAAGCTGTAGACTGTGATAGTATTGATATCAACAAACTCAAAAACACGTCAACATATTATCCCTTGAAAGGCTGCAGACTTTTCACCCATTTTCTGGGCATCATCATTTGTATTGTTCAACTTTAGACACTAAACCAAGGTAGTCCAAGAAATTTGCTGACTTACTTCACAGACTTGTTCGATTGTTATTCCTTTCTCATTTTTGGCTTTGGTTACTACTTACTAGAAATGATGCAACATTTTCATATATGCATAAATATAAAATCGTGATTTTAATTATGATGCTGCTGTTGGACAAATTTGTGACAAAGACATAACAATATTGGTAGAAAAATTGGCGGACATTCTGCTGCACCTTGATTGATTGGAATTTTTTTGTAGCAAAGTGGGATATTCATTCTTTAAATTTGGAACGCTTTAGTTTTTTGACTTAAATCTTAATCTGCATAGCCATGCCTCCACATGATAAGTATACCTGATTGAGGGCAATTTTTGTTTGCTGAGCTGTTTCTATTTGACGGATTGATGACACCGGACAAGGACAATGGTAAATAGTTAGACAACTTTTTGTTTGAGTAGTGATACATAACTCTAGAACTCTCAATTGGGATATTCAGGACACTAACATATGGCTTAGTAAAACAATGCTGAATGCGGTTACTTAGAAAATAGGAAACATAATGTTCATCCACTTAATTACAAATCTCAAATTGACATTTATGTCTCTCTCAGAATTCAAAGGGATGCAATTCCTTCGGAATGAAAGCAAAAAATTATGGAGCAAGAGTCACCATGAATGTCCCTATACAAATGACCCACCACACCATTAGATAGGGTTTAGGGGAGCTTTTGTTTTCTGACTGATTCAAGAAGCAACAAGTCGAGCCTCTCTGATTCGATATGTGGGACACTGTTGCCGGATATTGCACAAGCACTACGTAAAGTAGAAACATGCCATGACAGTAGTAGAACAGTATAGTCAAAGTCTTTTGAAGGTCATTTTAGAAACTGACTTTCGAAGGATTTTGAGGTGGAGGAGGGGCTTCCAATCCACCAGCTTCAGTATCCTTTATGTTGAAAGCATCTTGGTCTCATTCACAATAATGATGCCCTACAAAAGATGGAACTAATTTCAACTTCTCTATACCAGGAAAAGCTTTTTTAATCCATCAACATAAACAAAGATCACAAGCCCCACCTGCTTTTTTGATTTTTCGGTTAAAACCATCCCTTCCTTTGCGGGGAAGCATTGGGGGTCTCTTTCATCATCAACAAATGGTCCTCCCCCACTTAGGTATGTTTGAGAACAGGTTTGTATTTGACTAATCTTCACACACACACACACAAAAGGATGATAATACAAGTTTTCAAATTTGGTATTGGCCATTGCTGTCATGTAAAAGTTCTTGTCGTCACGCTAGACCGAATGGTATCAAAACCTACCCTAGCGGTGGAAGGAAAAATCTTCTCAGGAGGTGGCTAAGCAGTTCTAAGCAAACATAAGCTGCATTTTGCAGATGTTTTGCAATGCAGCTTTTGGAAGCATGTTCAACTTTGTCCTTTTACAATTTAACGAGTCTTCATACATTTGTTACATGAATTACCTCATACAAGTTTAAGAATTAGCATGTATCTTTAAAAATACACATTCAATTGCTGGCTATTTTAGTAGATAAATTGTAAACATTGTCAAATTTGGAACAACTGTTTTGATCTATTCTCTTCTTGTTGATCCAAGCTCATCAAATACCCAGTCACCAATCTCTTTTGTCTCAGTGAACTAAACAAAAATTTGGGAAATCGGATTCCGATTATGCAAATTCTGCTTCAGGGTCTGGCATCTGCTTTGCCTTGACTACATTGACTCTCGGAAATTCCGATTTTGGAGTTTCTCGTCTGAAAAGGAGGGTTTGATAGACTTTGCTCTGGTTTATCAAAAAATGAGTGTATGCCTCTGGGTGGGAGTTTCCATTTCCATATTTGGTGCCTCAATGGACTCAAATTTTCTTAATTTTTGATAGGTGTCAAGTAGCTCCAACTCTTTGATCATTTTCTTTTTCTGGCTGAAGAGGGAGCTAGTATGTGTGTATATATACATATATATATATATATATTAATGTATGTGTGTATGTAGAAAATAGGTCCTTTGAATTACAAAAGCAGAGAGCAACACAAAATTAGTGAATAGAGTAGAAGAAGAGGAAATTGTGTGATCAATGTGTACTTGTCTTTCTTGGAGTTTTATAAGTGCAATAAATAAATTCTTGCAATGGCTTGTTAAGAGTCATCACTTAATGGTTGGAAACTTAGAAGTGGTTGTCAAAAATTACCCAGAAAATAGAGTTAATCATATGCCTGATCAACTAGTTCAATGTTAGTAAGGTTTATCAAACACAATGACCGCATGTGCCATTACAAAGCTCTTATACCACCATTTTCAGTTGACAATTATCAAGCAAAATCACAGGCTTGAACCTCCCTATCAGGGGCTGACACAAAAGGTTGCATGAAAATGAAAATGAAAATTCAATAATGTTACGTATGGGAGTATTGAATTAGTGGTGTCTTGGAATTGAAATTTGAGGAAATTTAGTTCAAATATTTTAATTTTTTCAACTTGAAAATATTGGATGGGATGTGCCCCCAACCTGTGTAGATGTTATCTGCTTTGCACATTGTGTTCATAGTTTTGGTCAAAACACATCTACACAATTAAGATGTCCACACATATAAATGTGGAATTTTTTCTTCAAACGAATGTGGGAGTCACACTATTGATAAAAGACTAAATGTCTCTCATATTTTTGTTTCCAAAATGCGAATTATGTGCTCAATGTAGTTTTACATATAAATCGTTTTTAGTCTCATAAAATGAGAAGAGAGGGGATACACATAATGGTTGATTTTTTCTTATACTTTTCTCTCCAAAGTATAAGCGTTGAAAGTTAAACTAGAAAGCAGGGAGGGAGTCATTCAAAACTCAGTGGGGTTAATTTCTCCCACTGAAATATATATATATAATATTTAGTATACTCTATTAATTTATATATTTGATATATATCAATATACTTACAAAATTACACTATCGCTCTCATTAAAATTATTAAAAAATTACACTCGCTATAAAGGATTCAAATTGAAATTTTACAAGTTCTGAAAAGGGGCTTGCATGCAAAAAAAAAAAAAAAAAATAATAATAATACTAAGAGTGGGCGTGCTAAATCAATGTTTTGAAGTTAATTAATCTTTTTTTAATTTAACGCGCCCACCTCTCTTACCGGTATTCCCAAAATTTAGGTTTTGCAGGGCCATTGTAAAGAGAGAAAGTTAGGGAATTATCTAAAATAATA